>LZPO01117126.1:26096-56918 GCA_001675575.1 Neotoma lepida
TTTGGTCCCTCAGTCCTAGTCACTCGAGAGGATGACTTCAACAACCGGCTAAACAACCGTGCTAGCTTCAAGGGCTGCACAGCCCTGCACTATGCTGTCCTGGCTGACGACTACCGCATTGTCAAGGAGCTGCTAGATGGAGGTGAGAGCTGTGGGTTGTGAATGGCAGGGGAGAGTAATCCACACTTCTAGCATCCTGTTACTCTCCTTGAGCTAAGGAGGTCATGTTTCCCAAGAATAACAGTATCAGTGTGTGATTTGCCCTCTGGTGGTTGGTGTATGTTCTTGGGTGGGTGGGTGTATGTTGGGTGGGGGGGTCCTCCACCCTGTCTATGATAAGCTATGAGGTTTTTTTTAAACATCTTTTTAATTATGTAGAGGAGTAAGTATGTGCACCTGAATGCAGGTATTCTCAGGTGAGAGGCATTGGATCTTCCTGGAGCTGGAGTTACAGAAGCAACATGGGTACTAGGAACTGAACTTGGGTCCTGTGGAAGAGCAAGAAGTTCTCTTAATTGCTGAGCTGTTTCTTCAGCCACAGTGTGAGAGTTTTCTTCATTGATGGCTCTTGCCAAAAGTGTCCTCTCTTTCTCCTGTGACCTCCAGAGCAGGACCAGGGGAGCAAGGGAAGTTGTGTCAAGCCCCACTAACCCATGTCACAGAGTCATCCTCCTGGATCTCGTCCCCACTGCAATCTCACTTAGGCCTCCTTATTACTCTGAGCCTGGTATCCTGTTCACATTCATACTTGGACACAGATGGCTGGGACAGGGATTTTAAGTTTGAAGGCAGCCTGGGCTTCATAGTGAATTCCAGGCCAACCTGAGCTACATAACTAAGATCCTATCTCCAAAACTAGCAGCAATAAAGGGGAGGGCTTATTTGACTTGCCCTCAAGAGTGCAGACCATATTGACTTGAGTAGTCCTATTAACCAGCAAATCTGGCACATAGTGAGTGTTCTATAACTGTCTGCTGAACAATGAATGTCCTCCCTTTCAAGAGTGTCAGTTTTATTACAGAGATAGAGTGCACCAGACTCCGGCTGGGCTGGTCCTATCCAAGTCTGGTACAGAGTTCACTGCCAGACACCTTCAGACAGCCATTTCCTTCTTAGTTCCCCTTCCAGCTTCTGGAGAAGTGGAGGCATGTGGGGGACCCGGATCCCTGCCTGAGATAATGGCATAAGAACACCTATTCACTTATTCCCTGCTGCTTTTTGAAAGCCAGAGACCCATTTTGGGGGCTGGAACCTCAGGTCCTCGTCAGGATTCATTCTCCATGGGAACTGAAAGAACTAGACAGTTGTTTCGAGGCCCTCTGGGTCACTCAAATTTGTCTTCCTCCCCCACAGAAGAAATCTCTCCAAGATTGGTAGGCATTCTCTTGGGTGGATTCTCTCAGGAGTTGAGAGATCCTACTCCATCCTCAGGTAGTCAATTCCATTTTGCTTCTCAGTGACTGGTGGGAACACCTTTTTAATGAGCTGTGATCACTTTGTATCTTCTACCAACTGTCTGTTGTTTGGAACCTAACCACTTTTTCCACAATCAGCCTTCACAGGAAGTTTGTTCTGTCCCAGACCCTTTGCCTTCCAGGTCCAGGATCCCAATCATTTTCCAGCCCATGTCATGTCCTTGAATTTGGGACACTTCGCAGGAACCCAGCCTTACCACCTCCTGTCAGCCATAGGCACCCTGGTTTCATAACCAGACCTTTCCTGTACCCTCAACTTTCAATGGACCAGCCCCAAAACATGCCTTGGTCTGTAACTGTAACAGGCAAAACTGCTCTGCAGTGTGGCAACTGTGCCTGGGGTGACTGAGTAAGGACTACTGCTCCCAGCAGAGGCTGCTCTGACTCTGGCCTTTGGAAAGCCCTCTGGTGAGACATTTGGAGCTAGGCATCAGAGCATGCACTGTGGGGCTTCTCTCTTCCATGCCTTAAAATCAATATGCCCAGTCATTGTTTTGGTTCATATTCCTGCTTCCCCCAGCCACCGAACAGTCAGAGTTCACTCTGCAAGGAGCCTTCCACGCTCCTCTTCCAGATCGAACACGTTCAAAATGAAGAGGCGAGGTCCTTTTATGAGGCTCCTTCCACCCTTACCCCCCTCAGGCCAAGGCTAGCCCTTTGAGCTGTTCCAGGGACATGCTTTCCTGCCCAGTGACTTGGAACGGATGCCCTGAGCAGCCCCACCACCACCACCTTTGCATTTCTCCCACCTGCCTTTTTAGGAGTCATCCATTTATACCCCTGCCCCAGTCTCCCAGCCTCGAGGGCCGAAACCATTAGCCCACTTGTTTCTCCCTTCTAGACCTGAACAAGTTGCTGTCACTCAGGGCCTGCAGGCCTGCCAACTTCTGACCCTTCTCCCCTTCTTGACCTCCCTTAGTCTACCAGTGTGTGTGAGCAGCCAACCAAGAGGCAGGCAACCAACCTGCTCTCTTGTCCTAGGGGCTGTTGTCTGTAACATTTCCAAAGCCTTTGACCTCTGCTGACCTTTTCCACAGGGTCTGCCTTCCTGCCCATCAGCTTTATCAGAGTGCTCTGGCCACCAGCTTTGCTGTAGTGCTGTAGCAAAGCGGAGGGAGGTTCCCTGCAAGACTGAAGGCAGGCCTAGGCACAAAGACTGTCTGCTCACGAGGTCTACAGGGATTTAGGTTCCTGGATGTATAGTTAGGGGTAGAGGAAGCAGCTGCTCTTGCTCTCTGAGCTGTGAAGAGACTCAGGCAACATCAAGCTGAGGATGTGAACACTCTCTAGCCTGTAGGAGGCAGCATGGAGTAGTAGAATAGAAACCAACAGAGGCTTAAGAATCAGCTAATCTGGGTTGGGATTCCAGCTTCCAATAACCACCAGGTTATCCTAACTCTCCCAGCCTTGGTTGTTTTATGTCAGATGACCCTCCTTCATAGGAGTATGTGGATAAATAATAGGTGACAAAGTCCCTGGCAGACACATGGTAGATGCTCTGTGACAAGTAGTTCCTTTTTTTTTTTCTCATTTTCATTGGGGTATATTCATTGTGTATAGTAGTGGATTTCATGTATCGTGTGCTTTGATCATAGTCTCCCCGCCCCATGCCCTTCTCTCTCCCTCCCTCCTGCTGTCCTGCTAGTTACTTCAGTCCCTCAGTTTCACTTCTGCTTTCATGACGTATATATAAATGTTTTTATGTGCCTGTGTAAATTCTCAGATCCAAACTGAAAGACAAACATGTTTTCTATTGTCTGTAGCAGTTATTCTTATGACTTAGATACAGAATCCCAATCTGTATGTGGGCAGCTGTAACTCCATTTCTCTTAACTCCATCTCTGCCTTCAGCGTCCCCACGCTGCCTAGAGTGCTGTTGTATTTCCGTACTTCTCACCTGGATACTCAGACACCTCCCTCTCTTGAAAAGCCTTTCCTACTTGTCCACCTATTCAGGTACTTCCTCCTATGAACTTGTACAATGTTGTCCTAGAGCTTACCACAGAGTGCTTAGGATCATTTTTCTGCTTCAAGAGACCCCATAACTGTGAAAAGGAGCATGCTTTGGAGACAGACTTGGCTTTAAAGCATGTGTCTGTTACATCATATGTTACTGTCTCTGAGATCATGAACCTCAGGACATCTAAAGGATCAGGCACAGTGTCTCTGACCCTGAGACTCTCATGCTGACAGATGTGTAAACAGGCCATGGCAACGGGGTGGGTGCTCTGGCAGGAGATTGAACAAGGGGCTCCGTGGACATGAATGAGGAAATGCCTTCTTGTCACTGAGCAGGGAGGAGGAATAAGTTACAGAAAGACTCCTGGAGGAATGGGTGATCCCCTTTCTAGGAAGAGTAATAGGAAAACAGTTCTCTTGTAGGGATTCGAATTAACCGGTGTCAACCTTCTATTACTATCATACAAGAAGTATACTGACAGTGTATATGTTTCATCCTTGATGCTGCTGCCTCTGTCTGTTGTTTGCTCTGCTTCCATACTTGACTTTGCAAGTCCATGAAAAGATAGAGGAGGACTGGCAGACACCATGACTGGAAAGAGAAGTCACAGAGAGGTGGCTGTGGCTGTCTCACTACACCCAGGGCTGTTAAGCTGCATTAACACTTTCCTCTCAGGAATGTGCTCAGATGGCCAGCTCTGTCTGCCTAGAGCATACCTCTAATCAGAGAAATAAGCCCTAAAGCCCTGAGGCATTCATTGTATACAAGGAACTCACTTTTCTTGGAGGCATCTAAATGGTACAGGGTAAATGCCACTCTTGGGAGAGGTGATAACATCATTTTTTTTACCAACCTGATACTTCGCTGCTCTTCCTGCCAGCCTCTAGCACCCATTAGTGTTCCTAGCACTGCCCCTCTATGCCTGCAGTTCCTTCTGCCCTTTGTGTCCCAATGAGGCTTTCTCAGGCTGGTGGACTTCTTTCTACCAGCCAACCACCAGTTCTTGGGCCACCTTCCTGCTGCCGGCTTCCTTGCCCCTAGGACTAGGGTACAGCATCACTTAGTAAACTAAGGTAGAGTATGCACCAAGAATATATCTAGCCTTTCATCTCCACCTCTTTACCTACACACTGGCACATTACTGAGTACATTTTTGCATGTTCTAACAGATCTCCAAAAGCCCTACATNGCTTCCTGACCCACCCGTTCTTAGTGCTGCCTCCCATCTGACCACCTTCTCTGTCTCTTCTTCCCACTGCCTTCCTGTTTAATCACTGGTGCTCCTTANCTCAGAAATGCTTGGCCCTTCTGAAACCTAATCCATCCTCCCCAGGCCTCTCTCAGCCCTTCCTTCCCACTTTGAAGGTTCCTCTTTGACCCTTCTCTGAGTGCCTGGCTGACTTGTCAGTGTTAACCTGCCAGCAGCATCCACTGAGTCCCTAAATTCCTACAGCCCGCCTGAGGCAAAGAGCCTTTCCAGTGCTGCCATCCTCCTTGGAGCAGCCTGTTGTTAGCCCATCATCAGGACCAAAACTCAGTGTTCTGTTTCTTGTTCCACTTCACTGTCTGTCCATCTGTCTACACTAGCAGATGTTGTACCGGCAGCTTTCTTTGCCTGGGGCTGTCTGCTCTCTGTTGAAACTTCACACCCAGCAGCAGTGCAGAGTAGGATCAGAAATTCTGGTTCTGCCATCCACAAATTCTTCCTTGTGCAAACCATTTCTCACTCTCCAAAAAATACAGCAGCTACCGAAGCTGATCTCAAGGACCTCTTCCAGCCCTGGTGTTCTGGGTAGCCTTTAGGCAAGTCCCTTCCAACTTTATCAAGCATTTGCTGTAGTAGTCATACTTTTTATTGCAGTGACAAAATACCCAGTATAAATATTAAAGAGAGGAGAGTCACTTTGCTCACAGTTTCAGAGGTTTTAGACCATCATGGTGGGGAAGGTATTGGCAAAGCAGCATGTAGGAAGGACAGGAGACAGGAGAGGGAGNGAGACTATGCTAGTGGCTTTCTCCCTCCACCTTTTATCCCTTCCAGGCCCCCAGTATATGTGATGGTATTACCCACATTCAGAATGGGTCTTCCTCCCTTAGCTAACCCTCTCTGGTCACTCACTCACAGGCACATCTCTGGATACATTAGCAGTTTACTAGGGGCTTCTTGGCCTAATCAAGGTGACAGTGAAAATTAGCCATCACATTTGCCGAGCACCTCTCCTGTCACAGGCTCCAACCTAGGCACCAGGCCAATAAATATGATCCAGACCTGGGTGTTGCCATTAAGGAACTCATAGTTTACGAGAAATCCAGACATTTAACAATGACTCTGAGATAGTGGAGATCTGGAGAATGTGCTGTGGAATCACAGAGATCTTAAGCTACATGTTGTGGAACACCTGTCGTCCCAGCACTTAGGAGTTAGAGGTAGGAGGATCCAGAGTTTGAGGCCAGCCTGGACTATATGAGACCCTGCCTTAAAAAAAATTGTTTTTAAAGGGAGGGGGGAGGTGTTGTAGTAAGATGCACCTATAATCGCAGACCTGGAGACCTGAGGCAGTAGAATCATAAGTGTGAGACCAGCAGGACTGCATATCAAGTTCAAAGACAGTCTAGGCTATACAATGAGACCCTGTCACAAAACAGAACTTTCTGGGTCTCTAATAAGGCAAGAAAAGCCTAGTGTAAGAGATGGTACTTACTCTGAGTCTGAAAGGATGAATGCACAGTCCCCAGGTTGGCAAGGCTGGTGACTAGAGGGGGGCATATGTTCAAAGCATGGAAGACAAAGCAGAATCTACTCTTCATAGAATATAGGTAGTTTAGAAGAGCTAGGTAACTCGGGTATCAGAGGGCAAGAATGGAAAGCAAGAGCTGCTTGAGGAAGGTTTGTGCTAAGGAAGTTGAACTTTCCCTCCAGTGGCAAACCATGACAGTTTTTGTGGAGGTTCTTTTGTTTGTTTGGTTGGTTTTTGAGACACGATCTTAATGTGTTCTAGGCTAGCCTGAACTTTGTGTAGCAGAGAATGATGAACTTCTGATCCTCTTGCAAGATTCCAAAATGTTTATCTGCTTCTGAAATAGATAAATAAATTGTAGAATTCTCACAGCAGTAGGAATGAATGGACCTGTGCTCTGCCAACATGTGTGGGTCACATGCCTTAACTGTATGCCCATACTTAGAGTTCACAACAGACAAAACAAGTCAGTGGTGTAAGCAGTCAGGATAGTGGGAGTGACTGAAAGACGACAAACAGGGACTTCAGGGTCCCTATATCTTGAAACTGCACTGAACTGCACCCTTCTATGCGTTTGCTTTTTTTTTTTCTGTGAGTCCTGCACTCTCAATCTGTGTTTCAAGAAGGTATTTCTGTGAGTCCTGCACTACCTTGAACACACTCCACATGTATAACTATAAATCTCACATCATGGGGGGAGTGCCAAGCCACCCCTGCTGCACTTCATGAGTAAAATCACTTTCTCATTCCAGACCAAGCCAGCTTCTTAGCCTTTTTTTCACTCCTCAAATTTGTAAGCCAAATCTGTAGTCAGAAGGGAACTTCCTGCTGCCCTGATTTCCCCTGCTTGCCTACACCATGCCTCTTTGAGAATGATACCTTCCCTCCTCCAACAATGAAAGCAGTTTCTAAGACCAGCCCCTCAACGGCTCTGATTCTTCTTTCCTCCTACTTTCTCAAGAACTCTGCTTCCCCATTCATGCCTTCCTCTCCTGCATTCTTTCTCCTTCTCTAGATACTCATTTTCATTAGTGTGAAAATGTGCCTTCATCTCATGAATTTAAAAAGAAAAAGCCCCATAGCTACCTCTAGAGCTCACCTCATTTCTTGCATGTTGTAATGACTAAAATTCTCAAAGGAATGGTTGCCACCTATCATCTGCTTCCTCAGCTTCTTATTTCCTGAACCTCAGCTGTTAACCTCAGTGTTAAACATGGCTTAAATGGTACCATGATCACCTTGATTTTTGGAACCAAAACCTAAGTCATCCTTGAACTCTTTTCTCTTCCACTCCATGGACAGTACTTTAATAAGTCGTATTGATTATCCCTAGCCCCGTCATCTCTCTTGGGAAGAGAAGACTGTTCTCACAATTTACTCCTGTCCCTCTCAAGCCTCCCACCAAATCACAGCCTAAGGGATTTTCCTTAAATATGTCATGCCCTAGCCAGACGGTGGTGGTACACGCCTTTCTTTAATCCTAGCCCTCAGGAGGCAGAGGCAGGCAGGTGTCTGATTTGAAGCCAGCCTGATCTACAGAGCAAGTTCCAGGATAGCCAGGGCTACACAGAGAAACCCTATCTGGAANNAAAAAAATAGTTTCCCACTTAAAAAAAAAACCTTGACCCCAGCATTGAAGCAACAACAAAGGCTAGACACCTTACCAGAGCCTAAAAGCCCCTTTGTCATCTGGACCTCTGCAGTCTCATGTCACTACTGTCCCTTATGTCAGTCTTCTTCAGAAACACTAGCTCTTGTTGTCTCTCAGACAAATTGTGGCCCTTTCCATTTCTCCAAAGGATGGCCACCCCATCATTCAGGCCTTACCTCAATGTCCCTTCTCAGGGACCCTCCCAAGCTGTCCTAGTAAAAGCTGCTTCAATGCCACTTTATCCTGTTACCCTACTTTGCCCTCCTCATGGCACTTGATTTGGCACGTGCAAATCTGTTTGTGTCATTATTATCTGTCTCTTTCCTGCCAGCACGTGGAGTCCTGCAGCCATAGAAACCATATCTCTCACCGATCCTAGACAGACAGTCCACAGTGAGCACAGAGAAGGCAACTCATAGTTACTGACACGGAGCCTCATGGCTCCCAGTCAAGATGGCTAGCAGGGCAGGCAGTTGGGCCGGGTAGGTTTGAACAGGAAGACTGGAAGTGGTCATTCTCCTGGGGATGGCTAAGGCTGCACGTTGTCCATGGGTAGTACAGCTGGAAAACCCCAAGGGCCCCACTGATGTAAGCCCAAGAAAAGGAGCTAAGCCAGTGACTCAGGAAGGAGGAGTGCATCTAAAGCAATGCATCTCACACTAGCTACAAAAGACTGGTCTCTGTTGTAATCTGTTTACCACAAACCACTATCTTCTATACTAGATTTTAACCAGAATTTTGCTGAGAAACAATAATACTTTCTTAAGTGCACTCAAAATGAATTATTGGAAAAAGATGTTTTCCAAAGAAATGCCATCTACATGCCCATATTTATTTGTTTCCATAGACATAAAATGACTCTGAAAGTCACTATGAAAGTGTCTTGTAGAGGACAGGTAGTGAGGTTCACTGACTGGTACTAGTTCATGAACCCCACATTAAGCATCACTGCTGTACTGGTCCTCTGGGCAGAGAGGGGAGACAGATGAGCAGAAGATAAGATAGCCTCTGCCCTCAAGTAGTTGGTTCAGGACACACATAATCATGCTGCAGCCAACGGGTCAGAGGCTGCAGGCATCGGGAACTGTGATCCACCCCAGCTCTGCCACTGTCTCATCTTTGTGATCACAGCTCCTCTCTGGCATCACTTTTTATAAAATGAAGAGATCATATTGATAACAAAAAAGTTTCTTTTTGCTTGGCACAGATACAAAACCTTTGTGCTAACAGTTGTCTAGGGGAAGTAGTGGGGAGAGATTGCTAATGGGCACAAGGTTTGCATGAAAATATTCTAAAGTAGATTATGATGATGGTTGTATGGTGCTGTCTGTATGCTAAAAAGCATTAAATTGTATACTTTAAATGGGCAAACTTTATGGCATGTAAATTGTATTTCAGTAAAGCTGTTGAAAAAGAAAAAATCCTCCATGCCATTCCAAACTGAACAATACTGGCTTGGATGGGTGACTGGTTGCTTGGAAGCAAGTCAAAAAGCCCAGAGAACTGGAATCATCTCCTCAGCTGGCATGGCAGATGAGATGACCCATCAGTGATATAAGTTAGTTCCTTTTCAAGAGTGCTGTTGAGCGACTGGAGAGATGGCTTGCCACCTAAGAGCCCTTGCTGCTCTTGCAGAATTCCTGAGTTCGTTCCCACACCCACTCTGGGCTGCTCATAACTACCTATAACTCCAGCTCCAGGGCATCCAACATCCTTTTCTGGCCTCCACAGTCACCTATACACATGTGACACAGACACACACCCACATAAATAAAAATTTTTTGAAGAATGCTGTTAAAAATTTAACTGTAAACATTCTCTTACTCTTAATGGCATTTTGATTGATTTCATCTTATTATCTTAAAAAATATTTATTGCATACCCCATCCCTTGCAAAGCTTAAAGTCTGTCAGAGTAGAAACATTAGACAAATAATTACTAAGTTATTAGCTAATAACATAATACTATTACAGAAGAGTAGAAGGTACTATAAGAGGATAATAGAAACCTAATCTAGTCCAGGGGGCTGAGGGAAGTCTTCTGAGCAAATCCATGTGTGCTGAGATCTAAAATGTAGATACTATAGCCCATCATCTAGCTTGAGACAGCCCTGTGGAGGAGAGATGACCATTAGTCACCCATAGGGACCAGCAGTCATGGATCCAGGGACATTGGAAAGTAGGGATGTTCAATGGCAGTGGTTCTCAACCTTTCTAATGCTGTGACCCTTTGATACAGTTCCTCGTGTTGTGGTGACCCCCAACCATAAAATTATTTCATTGCTTCTTCATAACTGTGATTTTGCTACTGATATGAGTCATAATGTAAATGTCTGATATTCAGGATATCTGGTATGTTACCACAAAGGGGATCACAACCTACAAAGTTGAGAACCACTGTTCTATGGTATTATCATTGCAGTCCACATCTTGGATAAGATGTAATGTAGGACTGCCATGACCCTGAGTCCCGCCCTCAGTACTCAACCAGCTCAGAATGAAGCTTTCCTTGTTCGTCTCCAGGATGAGGTACTTCTGTACCCCAGGGCTTGTGGAATCAGTGAGTAGCTGAGCTGGAGACAAGAGTCTGGTCACCATGCTTTCCAGAACCATCTGCCATCCAGGCACCCGCATTTCATCAAGGCTTTAATGGGCTCCATGCAGTCCTCAGATGAGCCTGGCTGGCATCCGGCATGAGCTCATCGCCGCCAACAGTAGCAGCTGGAAGCCAGGGCTCCCCTGGGTGAAGGAGAGGTCAGCATTGGCTAGGCAGGTCATTCTGTGTTACATGTCCTCCACCTGCACTGTACCTGGAAACAGCTCCCAAGGCCCGCTGTGCTTTGCCAGCTTGTTCATACCCCTCTAGGGCATGTGTCTTAGACTGGAAAAGACTTTAGGAAGGGAGGGTATCAAATTGAAGGTCAGAGCCTACAGAATACCAGCAAAGGGGCAGACTGGAGATGAGCCAGAACCAAGATTCTCTCCCCAAAAGGAGTTTGATTCTAGCATTCCTGGGCTCTTTCCTCTGGACAGAAGCCTGACCGTGTCCTGGGAAGAACCCAACAAGGATGTTCTCTGTGAGTTTGAGCCACANGATCCTTTCTGAACTGCATGTTGGAAATGAATTCTTTTCATTATAACAGAAGGGAGCTTGCCACTAAGAAGCCCTACAGGGACCCCCTTTGAAGTAATGGATCCCTGTGTGATAGAAGTGCTGACTGGGCATTGAGGTCTGGCACGTACATCATTCTGACACTGACCCTATCTGACCTGAGTCCTTCCCTTTCACATAGAGTCAGTTTACCCATGCTAAAATAAGTTAGCCTGGGATACCCAAACCTTCCGTTATGATATTTTGTGACTCTGAATGAGCATTTGCTTTATGATTTACCCAAGTGCATGCAAATATAAATTTTCATATTTATTCAGCAACTATTAACTCTTTTTCTGCAACTGATCACCACCATCTCTGCTTTAGGTTTCTCTGTGCTCTTCAAGCGTCCTGTCATATTTCTTCACCACCCTTATTCAGAACTGAAATATCTCCTTCCCTCTGAACCACACTCTCAAAAGGCAGAGTATGGACATGGTTGCTTATGTTCCCAGCATCTCACCTGCTCCTAGCACATGACAATAAATGTTTCTTGACTAAATTAATTTATAAATGGGCACAGGCAACATAAGGAATAAAAGAGAAGATACAGGCCCTCTTGGCTTCTTTCATAGTAATTGGGGTCAGGGCGGTGGAAGACCCATACTGGCCTTAAAGCAGGCATTGAAGATTAGGTGGAACTGCAGGTCCAGGCCTCACAGAATTCAGGCCGGCAAAGGGAAANAACAAAGCTACTCCGTGAAGTAGAAACAAAACAAGCCCTAAATCTGCATCCTTTGTAGAGATTACAGGAAAATGGCCACCCACTGGGCTGTTAAGGAGACTTGAGTGCAGAAGGCCTTTGGGATGAAACAACTAGGATAAATTTGTAGTCAAAATAATCTTGAAGTGATTGACATGTGTGTGTGTTTGACTGTGATGATTTTTACTTNTAAAATGATACAATATAAAGTTTCATGCAGCACTTTAGGAAAGGAGGGTATCAAAGGAGGATACATAGTGGGAAAGAGGTGTCCCTGCCACATCTCTGGTCCGGTCCTCCTCAGGGCAGGCCTTGTAACTTTTCTTATGATCCTCCCTACAGCTGTTAACACCACCATGGGGGGAAAACCACAAGTGAGTCATCGTGCAGTTTAGGGGATAAGTCTGAAATGGGTCTCACTAGGGTAAAATCAGGAAGTCTTCAGAGACCTAACATTCTTTTCCCTTCTTCCTCCCTTTATAAAGACCCTGTGGTTATGTTGGGCCAACCTGAATAACATAAGGGATCTCAGAGCCAACTGATAAGCAACCTTAATTGTGTCTGCAGCCTTTGTGCCTGTTCTTGTCTCCATGACAGATGCACAGGTTCGCAGGACTTAGAACATCCTTGTGGGCATACTCTGCCTACAACACTCTCAGAGATATTTTATGTNTGCTTTGTTTTTATTCTTATTTTTGAACATAGCACAATATGTTCACACATATTTGCACATAGCACAAATTTCAAAAGTTTTCAGTGATGAAAGTCTTAACTCCTACCCCGGCTCCAACCAAAGTATTATCCAGTCTCTCTCTTATATTTCTTCATTTTCCTCCTTGTATTTAATCAGCGCACACGCTTTTAATCCCAAGCAAATACCCTTGTTCATCAGACTTTCCCCCAGAACCTGACATTCCTGAGCTTCTTGCCAGAACCAACCTTTATGCAACACTTCAAGATAGATGTTTTCCATATTTTCTAACCCCAGCACTTACCCACAGTGACCAGTTGGCACGTGGCCTTCAGTGGTATGCAAAACCCCTTCCCCCATATAGCTGCATATTGTCAGTGTAGTCACAGATACATGCTGTTTTAATGCCTGTAATTCATTACTGTCCTTAATTATATTAGTGCTAAAATTGTCTCTGATTTTCCAGGGTAGCATTCCTCTCATTCTTTCCTTCTTTCTTTTCTTTTCTTTTCTTTTCTTTTCTTTTCTTTTCTTTTCTTTTCTTTTCTTTTCTTTTTTCTTTCTTTCTTTCTTTCTTTCTTTCTTTTCTTTTCTTTCTTTCTTTCTTTCTTTCTCTTTCTCTTTCTCTTTCTTTCTTTCTTTTTTTCTTTCTTTCTTTTTCTTTGTTGTTGTTTGTTTTGGTTCTTTTGTTTGTTTTCTTTTGTTTTGGGGGTGGGGAGACAGGGTCTCTCTACGGAGCCCTGACTGTCCTGGAACTTGTTATATAGACCAGGCTGCCCGTGAATTAAGATCCTCCTGCCTCTGCCTCCCCAGTGCTGAGATTAAAAGTGTGCACCACCATGTTTGTTTTTATTCCTTTAGCATTTTATTCTTCTAGCATTAGCAAGACAGTTCAGGCTCATCTTGTGCCCACCTTATTTCTGCCTTGACTGGGATTTTTAGTGAGCAGTGGTCTTAGAGACTAAAATCTAGTACTGAGCTTCTTTTCTTCCTCCTCATTTTTGCAGATTTTGTGATTTTACTTAAAAAATAAAACACACCTGCAAGCCATCTCTTCCTCCACTGCTCANCCTGGTGGTATTGGGGTTGGTGACTAATGGCAGCTGTACAGCTCTTTCTACTATGGCTTTGCAGTTCTAGGAGGAAACCTAGCGACTTCAGCACAGTAAGATCTGTTGCTCTTCCAGCTCCTTGACCTCGTGGACCAGGCTCTTAGTTACCTTTCTGTTACCTCAACAGAACACCGTGACCAAGGCATCTTATAAAAGAAAATGTTTAATTTGGGGCTCATGGTTGCAGAAGGTTAGAATCCGTGACTATCATGGTAGGGAGTGTGGCAGCAGAAACACAGTCATGGTGCTGGAGCAGTAGCTGAGAGCACACATCTCTGTCTGCAGCACAAGACAGTGAGCTCACTGGGAAGGGCTTGGCCTTTTGGAAACCTCAGAGCTCATCCCCAGTGACACATCTAACTAATGTCAGATAAATTTCTTTTTTTTCTTTTTTTTTTTTTAATGTTCTTGGACTTCACCAGAGGTCAGAGTGCAGCCATGACTCCACACAGGAAATGGCAGCTTCCTACAGACAGCAAGGAGGAAAAAGGCTGGAGTACAGTTGTTGTACTTTCTGTTAACGGCCAACATTTTCAGATTTCTATTGGGGGGTTGGGTAGAATGTATGAGTGTGTGTGCATGTGTAGAGGCCAGAGGTGGATGTCAGGTGTTTTCATAATCATTTGCCACCTTACTGTTTGAAACAGAATCTCTTGTTGAACCTGGAGCTCACTGATTGTCTAGACTGACTGACTGGCCAGCAAGCTTAAGGGATCTCCTTGTGTCTGTTCCCCAGCACTGGGGTTACAAATGTGCCACTGTGTCCTGCTTTTACATGGGGGCTGGGGATCCAAACTTAGGTCCTCTTGCTTACCTGGAAGGTACTTTACAGACGGAGCCATCTCCTCAGCCCCAATTATTTACATTTTAGACACAAGAGCATACATGTCTACCAGAATATGAATGTTCACCTGTGCATATGCGTAGTGTGGAAATCCTAGGAACAGTAGCAACTCCTGTTTCAGTTGATTCCTATAGAGGTGTGTTCTTCACACATTTCATCTTTACATGCCTCTCCTCTGTTCTGAGAACATTGGCTGGAAGCAGTATTGATACATTTGCCTGTTAGCTCAGTCATACAGTACAACACAGAAAGTTTCCAGGTTCCTCTGCCCATCCTGCTGTAGAAAGCCAAGTTGCTAAAAGAGCTTAGATCAGGGCCACTTGCAATTCTCACCCCTACTCCAAGATGGCTTATCATTGAATACTGAACTCAGAAGCTGTTTGAGTTCATGTTCTCCCCTTTGGTGTATCTGTTATTCATCTGAAATGTAATAGGTTGATTTTTCAGTTTGCTTTCAAGTGTAGGGTTTTTCCTCCCTACCTAACCTATTGGCATAAGTTTGCCTTTTAAATATGTAGAGCATTAGCTTGTATCTAAAAGTCAAAATTGTAAAAGGGAGGCTGGGGGTGTAGCTTAGTTGGTAGATTGCTTACCCAGCATGCATAAGACTCAATCCCCAGCACAATAACCCAGGCATGGTAGTACAAGCCTATAATCCCAGTATTCAGAAGGTAGAGTGTGGGGGGGGGTGCATGTGGGGGGGGTGCACATGTGGAGGTTATGTGTATCCATGTATATGGAAGCCAGAGGACCACCTTGGGTATTGATTCCTCTGGACACCATCAGTTCCTTTGAAAGAGGATCTCTTAATGACCTGAAGCCCACCAATTAGACTAGACTGGTTGACCAGCAAGTCCCAAAGACCCTCCTGTCTCCTCCATACCCACCTGCACCTCCATCATTAGGATCACAAGCATGTGCTCCCACACCCAGCATTTTTACATAGGTCATCCTAGGGATCAAACTCAGGTTCCCATGGTTACAAGACAACTACTTTACCGAAGATGCCATTTCCCCAACCCTAATACTCATGTTTTCTTATTGCCTTACTTCCTGCATAAAAGAAATACTAATATGTGCTCTTTTTTAGTTTGCTTTTTTTACTTAACCATGTTTCTCAGGAAACATTTTATATACATCTGCCATCTCCCGTTTTATGGCTACACAGTATTCCATTCCTGGCCTATGCATGTACATGAAGGTTTTCAATATTCTGTAATCATAAACAGTGCAACTATATATGACCTGTTTGCTATATATTTTTATATTACTGGCTGTGTGTCTGTCATAAACTACTATAAGCAGTAGTCCTAGTTAGGAGGACATGTGCACAGGTCCTTGGTTACGTACTGGATGTTTCTCCTCCACAGAACTTGTACTGCTTCACACTTCCATTTATCCTATACAAGAGTGTCTATGCTCCTCCTGCCCCTTCAAAGACTGGATTGTCAAGCTTTGGGAATTTTGTCATAGTAGAAGGGAAATAGTATCTATCTTACTTACTTTGGTTCTCTTAATACAAATGTATTTGAATATCATTTCATATATTTAAGAACCATTTCAGCCAGGCAGTGATGGTGCACACCTTTAATCCCAGCACTCTGGAGGCAGAGGCAGGTGGATCTCTTGAGTTTGAGGCCAGCCTGGGCTACAAAGCAAGTTTCAGGACAGCCAAAGCTACACAGAGAAACCCTGTCTCCTCTCCCCCCNCACACCAAAAAAAAGGAAACCATTTTGATTTTCTTTTGTGAATTATCTGTCACATCTTGGCCATTTTTTTCTGTAGGACGTTTGATCTTTTTGCTTTTTTCCTCTTTGTTATTTTTGTTTTGTTTTTGTTTTTTGAGTCTTGTCATGCTGTCCCAGTTGGCCAGGTACTCACTTTGAAGCCCAGATTAGTTTCAAACTCATAGCAATCCACCTGCTTCAGCCTTCTGAGCCCTCTGGGATCATAGATATACACAATACCCAGCTCTCTTGGTTTTTTGTTTGTTTGTCTGAAGATTTACTTTTATTTGTCTGGGTGAGTGTGTGCAGCAGCCCAGGGAAGCTAGAAGAAAGCATTTTTAATTTTGTGGTCCTTTACTCAGGACCACAAAAGGACTGGTTCCTCCTGCAGCCTCAGCTCTAGGACAGACTTGGTAAAGTCCTCAGAACTCATTAGGGAAAAGCACTTTTGAGTAATAATCCAGCCCAGGCAAGGAGTTCCATCAAAGTGGTNCTGTCGGTGTCTGCACCTGTTCTCCACCCTCTCCTCACTCCTCATCTCCCACCACCCTCCTGTGGTTATTTTTTGAGACAGTCACCTGGTAACTGCTGGGTGTAGAGGAGGGAGCATAAACTGGGAGAGTTGTTGGCAGCGGCCTCTGCTTGGGAAAATGCAGCAGTTTTATGAGGAAGATGAGTAATCCCTTCAGCTTTGATGGGAGGCTGGGAAGCACCAGATAAATGGTTCCTTTGTCCAGACCCGTAGCCTGTGACATTTGATACCATATTAAAGACACCTCTTCCACACTTGTGACTCTTCACACTGGTAAGTACAGTTAAGAAGATCCCACTGGTATGTTCCTGCACTTGTTTGCANAGTCAGCTCTGACTAAGTCTTCCTGAAGTGCAGAACAGAAGTCTGTGAATGTGCCTTGTTCTAGAATCTAGAGGCTCACTCGTTGCTTTTATGTTTTGTTCTGTTTTGAGATGATGTGTTGATGTCTAGCTTAGGCTGGTTCAGATTTATAACAGTCCTGCCTCAGTCCTTCCAGTGCTAAGATGATGGGCATGAGCCACCACAGCCAGCTTCAGCCATTGGTTTAACTGCTGATACTTTTCAAAGAAGTCTGGACTGAGCTTTGGGGAACAGACTTATGAGTGGAAGCCTTCTCTCCACTGCTATGGACATCAGCTGGGATTGGTCAACAGACACTTAAACATCTGGTCAGCTCAGCCCTTTGGGGTGAGCAGTGTTTTATAGACAACCCATCAAGATTGATTGGCCTTCTAATTGAATTAGCCAGATGTGTGGGCATTGTGTGCCCTTGCCTCAGCCTCCTCCAGTGTTGTTAGATGAAAGCAGACATGCGATTAGCATGTTTGAAGATGATGTGGTTTTAGTGCGTAAACAAAAGATGTTGCCTCCTGCAGACTGTGGCTCTGCCACAAACGCCAGCAGTATAATTACAACTGCTGAATTTAGCCTAGACCTAAGTTTGGCTTCCTCAGTCTCAGCTGTTATTTGCAAGATGGGGAGGGGAGGGGAGTCAAGGCTGACAAAGCCTAGGGACCCAGGCTCTTATATAGTCCTCTCCAAGCTCTGCTTTATCCAGAGCCTGGGGGCAGTGTGTTGGATTGTGGGGAGGAGGAGGAACAGGGCTAGTCTGAAACCCATAACTTCAGAAAACTTGTCCAAAAGGAAAAAAAAAAAATGAGCTGAGCTTCTGGCCCCCAGTGCCATTACATGCTATTCAAAGCATTATCTGCATGTACAAAGTCCCATAGGTTTGCAGAGAGCTGGGGTCTGAGGCAGGAGACTTGCCTTTTGCTAGGCTGGCTCCAAATGTGCCATGTGTTTGGGTGCTCATTCCTTTGNTTATTCACCTCCTCTCCTGACCGCACTGGCCTGCATATTTTCCTTAGAACCAACAAGGCATTTTCATGTTGCCGGTACCTCTACTGATGTTAATATTCTGAAAACAACTCATATGTAGTTGTCCAAACCTGTCCTCCTCACACTGTCTTCCACACTGCATGCTTGGTGAATGACATTGTCACCACCTATCAGCTTCAACAAGAAGGCATTATAAGTGAGTCTGATGCCTTCTGCCTCAGTGTTTAACAAGCCCTGTCTGTCTGAGGATTTCCTCTCAGGTCCATCTTTGCTGTGTCCCCACTTACCCTTAGTTCAGGCTTTAGAGAGCCTATAATGCTATTGCAGCCTCATTGTTGCCCTACCTTTCTTTAGGATCTCCTTCAACCCAGCCTCTGCCCTACAAACCTCTGTTTGNTCCCCTGCTCTAAAACCTCCAGCAATTTCCAGTATCTCCAAGATTAACCCAGATGCCTCACCCTGCATCCTTGTACTCTGCAATCCACCATGAGTCTTCTGCTACTCTCTCTTGAAGATGCAGGGGTGATGGTTTGCTTTGAGACTGGGACCATTACCTGCTGGGCCTACAGGAGGATGTCTGAGAAATAGACAGGAGCTGTCTTCAAGGGCCTGCTAAATCACTCATGCCCTAGCAGTCTTTCCTTTTCCAAGCCTCCTCTCACTTTTCCCCATGGGAAGCCCTTTCCTACTTCTCCAGCTATACACATCTACTTAACCTTCAAGAGGCCACTCCATACATCGTCTCTCAGGCATTCCCTGGTGTGCTTACAAGAGGAGACTCACTTCTCACCCTTTTCCCCCACAGCAATGTGAGGAAGCTTAAAATGTACAGATTTGTTACAGTTAAAGATTTGAAAGACAGATCCCTGTACATTCCCCTCCTTGCATCCCTTCTCTTGGCTCCACAGATTCTACCACCAGTAGCCCTGGCCAGGCTATTAATGAAGAAAGGCACCCAGTCCCCTTTCTGTCTGCTGTGAAAGTAAAGTAGCCAGCTCCCTGCTCACTACCCAGACCCACACATTTATAGGTGGCACTCGCTGTAGGACTGCTTAGTAATGACAATTAGAGGAAGCATAACAGTAGCTGTCACTCATTGAAATCTCACTACATGCCAAAGCTTTTATCTCTTCTAATAACTAACCACAAGGTACAGACTGTTATCTACATTTCCCATTTGTGTAAGAAGGGTACCAGACTGTTTGGGAACTTGCACAGGTTCACCCTCATAAATGACAGGATCATTGTATTATATTTTGATTATGTTCTCAAGCCAAATTCCACAGTCATCACTATGGGGTAAAGTGGGTCCTGAAATGTTGGTTAGCTGATTGGTTGGTTGAATGGATCAGTGTTCTTCCCATTGAACTTGCCTTCAGGTTTAAGAGGAACTTGTCTGAGTGTCTGTAGCTTATGCCAAGAAGTATGGATTTTGTCTCATCTCCTAATGCCCAGCTGTACACAGACATGTTCCCTCCCACTCAGTAACAAACTGCCTGGAACTCTTTCCTGGCTCATATTTACAAGAGAATGTGATAAATTCTGTATTGATCCCTCCTGTTCCACTGTAAATTTTGCAAAAGATGATTAAATAGAGCAATAGAGTCTGCAGGCATTGTGGCTCAATATGTTGTGGACTGGTGTATCGACCTCCTCCATCCAAAGGCAGCCAGCGCCTATCCCTGCTGCCCCAGACCAGTAATTAAAATCCTGTGAGACTGGGATTTAAAATCCAATCATATCCCTGAATCAAGCCTTCTAGCCTCCCCATGTGACGAGTGCAATAAGGCAACGGCAGGAGCATGTTTATGTCTGTGCTGAAGCAGTCCCCATAGGGTGGGTAAGAAATGGAGAGTTGGGTAGCCCTGCTGGCTAAATCACTTCACCCTGACACCACAGCCACTTGTAAGACAAGCTGTAGGTACATAAACAAGTCCCAGCCAAAGACCACAACTCAAGCTGTAAGAGCAAAATATCAAGCACAAAAATCCACAAATTCTGTTTCACTGTGTGCTTCTATTCCCACAGACAGTGCGGTGAGTTTCAGTGAGTGATTTGGTCCTGATTAAGCTACTTGGGGAATTTGGCAGCCAAATGTGTGAGAATTTCCACCAGAACTCTTTAACTAACCTGAACTGAAGCTAGACTTCCCTTGTACTGAGTCTTGTGGTCAATGCACACGCTACTGTTGGAGATAGGCATGTCCCCTCTCCTCCCTGCAGGATCAGGAGCTCCCTAGGAGCAGAAACAGCATCTTCTTACTCACTTCCCTCAGACCTAGCACACTGGTAGACATATGAAGGACTCTCTGAAAGTATCTTTGAATGAATGAGTGAATGTATAGAGAAATTAGCAGTTAATATTGAAAAATAAGGGCTGACTGGCAAGATGGGTCAGTAGTTAGGATCACTGATGCTCTTGCAGAGGGCCAGGGTTTGAGTTCCAAACCTACATGGTAGCTCCCAACCATCTGCAACTCCATTTCCAGAGAATCTGACATCCTCTTCTGGCCTTCATAGGCACCAGACACACAAGTAGTGCACAGACATACATGCAAACAAAATACCCATTCATATAAAATAAAAATAAATCTTAAAAAAAAAAACTACACATGACATTTCAGTAGTGCACTTACCAAGTAGCTATCCATTCGGTACAGCACTTCTGGTGCTGGGGAACTTGGCTGTGCATATTCTACCTTTAGACTTTCTGATGCTTAGCAAGTCAGTCATGGAATGCATCCAAAGGTCTTATTAACCTCCCAGTCTGCATGGTGGTAGGCTTGGTCTCCTGAACTATTTTTTTTTTCTCCAGCCCAAACTGCCAACCAGTTCCTTGAGCCATTTTTTTTCACATGGCTTCTAAACCCTTTTCTATACCAGTTGTATTTCCCAGAACAATCTCTCCACTTGTCTCTCTTCCAAAACCTATGACTCCTCATTTATACTTTACCTCTTAGTGTCAATCTTCTGTTGGATGTATTAAGTGCCTTCNCACCCTAATTACATCTGCAGATTTAATGAGTAGCCCAGCCCCATGATATCCATATCAGAAATAAACATGCTGAACACGACCAAACCCACTTACTGTCACTGGAAACTCTTCTGGTCTGTCTTTTACCCTATCCCCCTGGGGTCTGGTTGTCCATCAGTGGCTGACTGACATCCCATATGTTACTGGCATCCAGCTTCGTCATTGTGACTACAGGGTTTTCCTGAGACATCCCATCAAATGTCTCTAACGGCCTGCCTGAGCTCACAGGTAGTCCTGATACAGGAAGAAGCTAGTCTCATGATTAATGCAGACCATCAGTTGCCCAACAGTCACCCACCTCTCTTTCTAGAGGTTCACAAAGCACCCTTTGCTAGATGTTTGATTCTGGAGATGAGGCACTCTGTGGAAAGTTTATGGTGAGATGAGTGCTTTAATGACTCAAAGGCTGTTCATTTTACCACGTTTATTTATTTACTCTGTGTGTGTGCGTGTTCATGCNTACATACATGCACATATCACAGCATGCATGTGGAGGACAGAGGACAACTTATCATAGAAGTTTCTGGGCTCAATCTCANGTAATCAGGCTTGGTGGCAGATATCTTAACCTGCTGAGCCCAAGTGCTGAGTTTGTCTTCTGATTCTCTCTGCTGTGGATCCCAGCTCCCCAGACTCATGGTGCATGATGGGAGGAGACCAGTCCACCTCCTCACTCCTCCATCCAGCGTGGCAGTTTTTCTCTTGTCTGTCTCTCTCCAGTCTGTTAGAAGATAAGGCCTGCTGCTTTCACTGTGTGCCAGTCCTTGGCCTATCTGTGCTGTGGGACTTGATGGAGTGTCTGAGTGAGGCCATGAGGTGGGACAATTTCTGTCCCCCAAATTCCTGAAGACAGTGGAACCCCTGCAGCTGTCCATCAGAGGAAAGGTCTCTGGGTGCTGTCTAGGAAGTTGAGTTACTATGGCTCACCATTCCCTTTGCCCCAGACCAAGAACCCTCAATGGAGAGAAAGGAAATGCTTTGTCCTACCCTTTCTACAGTGTCTATCCCCAGCCCATGATGAGAAACTCTTATGTCTTGTTTGGCCCTAGAGTATCNAAGCACATTGGAAGAGAAGGGGGCAGGGGGCAGGAGGAGATGGCCTTTCTGTCTTTTTGAGTCATCAGGCCTTTGGTGGCAGTTTGAGGTAGCATGGGGGAGCAAAGCCAGCTTCTTTTTTTAAAAAAAAATTGTAACATTTCAAACATTTATAAAAGAATGAACGCCTGTTCTAAATCTTAGCTTCACTGTTTGCCTGCTCTATGACCACGGGGCAAATTATTTCAACTCTGGGCCTGTTTTCTCTTCATGTGATGAATTATTCAGGCACAGTATGTAAAGACAGTATGTAAAACAAGTGTTAGCCTGTGTCCCTGCTCTTACTCTTCTGCCAGACCCAGGCAATCTGTAAAGTGGAAGAAAACAATACTTCCACCCCACTTCCTTCACCAAATTACTAAGGATTAAGTCCATGGGTGTAGTCAGCAGAAGATGCAGCCTGGGATACATGCCTTTAACTGTTCTTGGTTAGGGCGTGGTTGTGGGGCGGCTACCCACCAACCCCACAGTTCCCCAGAGTTTTTTTGGGTGAGAGTAGCAGGAAATATTAGATAGAAGGATCTTAGAGTGTAGAGATAAAGATAGAAATACAGGATAGCCTCAAGAGGGCCTGGAACCTATTTCATCCGGCCCTGAATGTCTCTGCCCTAGAGTATTTATAGAAATGCCAAGGGGTGGAGAAGAAGACCTCCCCCAGCACAGCCAAGTGCAGACCATCTCAGACACCTGCACTCAGGCCCGTGGTCCAATCATCCTTTCTATGCAGACCTGCTGGGTAAAGCCACAAGGAACCTGAAAATGGGCTCCCACACGTGGTAAGAGTATATGTCTAATGTGTGCACATGTTGAGCAGTGGTTAGAATGTGGAAAATGGAAGACACTCCAGATGAGGCCTCAGGAGATGGACTCGGTTGCTCCTGCTGTGTTCCCCTTGTCGCTCTCAGTGAGCCTCTTAGATGTCTGCCTCTGGAAATGAAGAGAAGAGTTGGTCAGTGTCTGCCTGCAGGAGTTATGGAGACTGGCTGTGACAACTGAAGTGTGGCAGCCATGACCAGAAAAGGGAACGAGGAGAAAAAGAACCCAGAGGGGAGATTCCTGGCCACTGGCCTGCAAGAATGTAGGATCTAGCTAGTCACAGAAACAAGGAACAGGGCTGAAGGAACTGCACAGATATCATGCCAGAATGAGTGGGTGACAGGAAAGGTACACAGCTTGTCCCACCATCTTTCTGAATGCTTCCTTGATACGGCGCTTACTCCCCAAACTACTAGTCTACATGGGTAACCTCTAATCATGGAGGGAATCTCTAATGCTCACAAAACCTCTCACTGGAGATAGGAAAGTCAGGACAAAGGGAACAGAGGGGCAGAGGTAAATGTGAAAAGGAAGAATGGATGAGAAAGCTTTTACAGAGATCACTGTAATCTTTTTTCAACCATATTCAAACTTTCTGTCTCATTCAGTTCTCATAAAACCCTGTGGGCAGGACAGCAGTCAGCACTAGAACAGTAGAGAAGTGCCCAGCCAGCAGGTGGTCCTCCTCACCCACCTGCTCCCAACTAGAAGGGGAAGGGCTTCTCTTCTCACCGACAGATGGAGAGGCATCTGGGACCAGCACAGAGTCTAGGGACTCTCCCTTACAGGAACAAGGGCATGATCACACACTTGCTATAGGAAGGCTTTTCCGGCAGACAGAACAACTGTCATGTTTTCTCGGCCTCAAAAGATAGCTCCTGAGGAGCAGACAGGTTTTTCTGGCAAATATGAGTAAGCATCTGTGCTGGGCGCTGTGCTGGTGTATAACAAGGCGGTGACAGTGTATAGTGATAGTCTTTAATGCAGTTCTTACAGGAAGACAGGCAGAAGGGAGTGTAGAGGATGGTACCCAGCCTTTGCTGAGTTCTGTTGCAGTCCCAAACAGCCTGTGGGAGGGAGTAAGGAGGCCTTCCTGGAGAAGACAGACTCAGTCCTAAAAGATGGAGTCAGTGGAGCCAGGAGACCACCTATTCCAGATGCAGTAGAGAGAAGTGACAGTGACTTCTTGAGCATTAGAAGAGCTCATATGAGGGTGCTTTCCCACTTGGAGCCTGTGTGATTATGTCAGATCGAAGGCAGTAGGCTCTTTAGGCTCCAATGAGCCAGGCATCTCTCACCAACACCCCTTCCACTACCTTCACCTACCTGAGTGAAGAGATCTCAGCCAGCCACAGCAGCATCAACCAGCACCAGCTCCTTGCCCACCCAACCACCCCTACCCTACTTTCTGGGCCCAATCCTTATTGACAGATCCCCCAGAATCTGAAGGAATTCAAGACAAATGGTTAAGAGGATGGAGTTAATAAAATTTGAAAAATTGAGGCCTGTCACTCCACTAAACTTTTTTCAATACCACTGACAGAAACATATTTCCCCAATGAGTGACCTTCCACAGCTGTAGCGGGCAGGCGCAGCCGCATCCGCGCTGCCAGGAAGCCAGGCTGCTATTTATCAAATATTATAAGCTGGGACAACTAATCTGGAGCAGGAGAGGAAGGAGGGGTCCTGCACCACACTGCCTAGGGTGCTCCAGGTGTTTGCCCCAGACAGCCAGTGGGAGGTGACGGATGGCCTGCGATTAGTGCTCCCCCCCTCCTGCCAGCCCTCTCACTTGCTCCCAAAGGCCTGGCCCTCTAGGCCAGCTGCTTGGCCTGGAGGGGCCCTGGGTGGGAGGCAAGGGGAGGTCAGGCCAGGGCACGGGCCATCCTGATGCCCCCGGAGAGGGCAACCGGGTGAGGCCCAGCGTGGTTATTTATTGGAGTGTAATGGTTTGTGGCCGTTGGTCGTGAAGGTGAAATCGATCAGTGGTAGAAGTCAGGTTCTATCAATTATTAGAGCAATTAGTCAAGTCAGAGGGAGGGTATGAGTCTGGGGGAGTAATATTGGATAGACATTATCCAGGTGCCCCTGCCTCAGCCTTCCTAAAGTGGGCAGATGTGCTGCCCTGAGGCTCCAGAACCTTGGAGAACCCGACTGGTTTCCCCTGGTGAGTAGCCTAACCTGAGAGTCTTCTGGACTGGAGCCAAGGCCCAGCACCGCTATAAAAGGAAGGTCCTGTGCTGGCTGGCCCAGGTGCAGAGATGTTCTACCTGTCCCCACCCCATGCTTTATGAGAAGTGACACAACTCCTGCTAGAAATTACTCGGTGGCCAATGTTTATGGCACACATTTTTCATTCTGTAAGCAAATATAGATCACTGACAGCGCTTGTTTGAAGCAGCTGATCTCACCCTCGCCTCTCTTCTTTCTTCCACCGCCGCCTTCTCTCACCTTCTCTCCCTCCTCCCCTGTGCCCAGTCCTCCTCCCTTCCCTAGTTCCTCTTCCTCCTGGAGATCAAATCTCCACTCCACAGAGCACATATCTAACAGCAGAACTCCCCTCCTGGCCAGAGAAAAGGAGAGGCCTCACCATTACTCCTTTGAAGCTCCTGGCCCAGCTGTGCTATGGGAATGAGGAGGATGCTGTCTAGCACTGGCTCCATGGACCCTGCAGGACCCCATTCAGTACCCAGCACCCAGAAAGCAGGGCCATGCCAAGAGAATAAACCCCAAATGCTCTGGTCCTTCTTGAACTCTGTAGTTCTTGTCTATCTGCCTATCCTTCAGCACAGTGGCCAGCCTCGGCCTGTGTTACTGTCATGAGCTTATCATGTCTCCATAAGCTTCTTGGAGAGCTAAGTTTGTGCTAGACTCAAACTCAAGGAGACCTGTTCCTAAATACAGGAAAAGACGTCTGCAGAAGAGACAGAAAGACTGGTTACAGGATTGAGGGGAGTATTTGAAAAGAGGCCTTAGAAAACTCAAAGGAGTCAATGGCCAGATTACCAGTTACCACAGAACAGTAAGGAGGGATTTAAAAATAACATTGTCAGCACTCAGGATAGCAAGGCAGGGACGCTCCATCAAGGGTGGGCTATACAGTAAGCTTTAAGGCTAGCTCCTCCCTCAAACCAAAAACAAAATAAGTATGAGGGAGAGGAGCTGGAGAGAGCTCATGGGTTAAGAGCACAGCTTTCAATTCCAGCAGACACATCAGGCAGCTCACAACATTCATAACTTCAGCTCCTATGCCTCTGACCTATGTAGGCACCTGTACACACACACATACAATTAAAGTAAATCTTGAAAAAAAAAAGTTTATAAACTGCTCATTGGCCCTGCCAGTTTCCATCCTGCACACAGAGCTGCTGGTGTGCAGTGCCCGGTGAGTGCCAACTGATCTAAAAGAAAGAATGAGGCTCTGGGTGAACCTCTGAGTTCTTAAAGACTAGAAACTTAGTGCTGGTAAACACACACTCACTCAGCTAGCCTATGGGGGAGACATGAACCTTACTAGTGCTCAGTAAACACCAGTGTTGAGGTAGGAAGATCCCTCCTTGCTGGACAGCCCCCTCACTAAGGAGGCCATATGTAGTGCTGTGGACGGTGAAGGACCACTAGAGGGACTTCAGCAGCAGTGCGTCAGTTGCCACTCTGTTCAGAGTGTGGAGAATTGGAGGTAGGAAAACCTAGGGCTAGAGTGTACTCCTGGCTCAGAACAATATGTTGTTTGTTTTTTACTCGTTACTCTTTGGGAGGACCTGCCACCCAGCTCCCAAATCACACACAGAGGCTTATTCTTCCTTATAAATATCCAGCCTTAGCTTGGCTTGTTGCTAGCCAGCTTTCCTTAAATTATTCCATCTAGCTTTTGCCTTTGGGCTTTTATCTTTCTCTATTTTTGTATCTTTCTTTCTTACTCCGTTGCTGGTTGTATAGCTGGGTGGCTGTCCCCTGGTGTCCTCCTCCTTCTTCTTTTGTTCCTTGATCTCTCTCCTCCCAGATTTCTCCTACTACATATTTTCTCTGCCTGCCAGCCCTGCCTATCCTTTCTCCAGCCTCGCTATTGGCCGTTCAGATCTTTATTAGACCATCAGGTGTTTTAGACAGGCACAGTAACACAGCTTCACAGTGCAACAAATGCAACATAAACAAAAGTAACACACCTTAAAATAATATTCTACAACAACAATAGGCCTGTGGCTAATGGTCGTACTTGAGTCCAGTTTCCATGTCTGTATCTTGGTGATTTTAATTCCTCAGGGTTTCAAACATTAAAAAAAACCCACATAATAAGTGCAGAGTTAAGCATGACTATAGTGATCAATAGCCTGTTGTTACTGTCACTCCAGGGCATCTACTGAAAAGACAAGAAACATACAGCCAGAGTTTGGCATGGTGGTGTACAAAGCTAGTTCCAGTACTCGGGAGTCTGAAGCAGGGCAGGAGGAATGGTTGAGCCTAGGTATTCAAGGTCAGTTTGAGAGAGAGTGAATGGGCTGGGTACTTGGTGTCACACACCTGTAAAGCGCCCAGGAAACTAAATCTTGAGTTCAAGATTTGCTTGGGCTATATAGTAAGATACTATCTCAGGAAAATAAAGGCAACAACAAATATAACAGAGACTTGTACAATTTATGAATATTCCAAAGAGCCAAAAGGGGGAAATAGCTCATATGTCCAGCTAGTAAATAAGAAAATGTGATGTGTCACAGAACAGAAAATTACTCAGCCGTACTATCACATGAAGGAACCTTGAACACATGTGCCATGTAAGAAGCCACACATTGATGGCTACATGTTGTGTAATTCCAGTTATATGAAATGCCCATAAAAAGAGAAAGTAAACCATTGTGGGTTTTGTTTGGTTTTGTTGCTGTTTTGTAATGGGTATGGGGTTTCTTCCTGGAGAGAGGTAAATTAGATAGTAGTGATGGCCACACAACCTAAGATTAAACACCAAGTGCTACACTTTAATAGGTTTGTGGCCAGAGAGAGATGGCTCAGCAGTTAGGAGCATTGGCTGCTCTTACAGAGTACTTGGGTTTGATTTCTAGCATCCAAGTAGTGGCTTATAACGCTCGTTCCAGGGGACCAGACACCCTCTCCTGACCTCTTCATGTACCAAGCACCAGCATTTTAGGGGCCTGTGGTAGCTCAGTGATAGAACACTTGCCTAGCATGTTTGATGCCCTACTCCCAGCACTGTTTAAAAAAAGAAGGCAGTAATTTTATGGTATATGAATTCTACATTTATAAAATATATTAGTGTTTATTCCTAATTGGAAATAAGATCATGTATGATCTTATTTTTTCATTTTTGTGGGGTAGCTTGTTGTACTTGTTTTGTTTTGTTAAGACAGTGTCTCACTATTAGTCTTGGCTGCCCTGGATCTCCTGTCTCTGTCTCCCAAGTGCTGGCATTAAAGGTGTGTGCCCAACTGAGTTTTTTCTACTTAAAAGTTTCCTCTGCACTTCCTCCTCCCACTCAGATAGCCACATGCAAGCTTAGTGAATGTTTGCTATCATTGCTAAGCTGTGGAATCGAAAGAAGCAGAGCTTCGGTGGGGAGAGTTTCACAGCTTGAGAAATGTTCCCAGGCAGATTTAGGAAAACTGGCTTTTGCTTCTGTCCCCAGTGATAGATACTGGGCCCTGTGCTGTGTGGGTCCTCATTATGTACTTAGGGCAGCGACTATTCTAAACTCCCCTTAACTTTTGTACATTTCTCTAGTAAGAAGGGAGCACAGGAAATGCTGAGTGGTTATTACCACATGCTGCAGTTGACATGCACACATAGCTAAGCCTGCTAGGCTTCCTTTCTGATGGTATTGGAAGGCGAGCCTGTAAAGCAAGGCCACCTCTGTCCTCAGGTTTCCCTGCTTCAGAGTTTGCAAGATAGCTGGTACAAAAACAACAACAAAAAATTTGCCATGGCGCATGTCGTTAATCCCAGGTCTCAGGAGGCAGCTGCAGGCGGATCTCTGGGAGTTCGAGGCCAGCCTGGGCTACAGAGCTAGCTGCAGGACAGCCTTACTGTTACACAGGGCTGTAACACAGAGAAACTCTATCTCGAAAAACAAAAACAGAAGTAAGATAGCTAGCATTGGTTAGAGTTAGGAAGAGAGCTGCCCAGAGCTGGCCTGTGGGAAGAAGAGTCTGGCAGCACTGAGGGTGAGAGGAATCTTGTCATTTAAAGCCTTGCTAAGTACATGCCATATACTGGCTGCTCTGTGCCAGCACGTACAAGGTAGTCACATGACTCTCGGCTAACCTTGGTCCTCCAGTCATCAGAATATACACACCCTCATCATCAGCTAGCAAGGCAGAGCCACAGTCCTGAGATGTCCACACCCTTCCAGAGGACTTGGCTGACTCTGGCTGGCAGAAAAGAGAAGAGCTGGGTGTGGTGAGTCACACCTGTAATCCCTCCATTGAGGAGGCTAAGATGGGAGGCTTGCTTTGAGTTGAGGCAAATGCCAGGGCTACATAAGGAGACTCTGTCTCAAAAGAGAAAAATAAAAGATAATAATGAGAAAAGAAGCAGAGCAGAGCTTTTAAATTCCTATTTGGGCTATTCTGTTTTAGAAAAGAACCTGTTTATATGGCTTTGTGAATGCCTTCGTTCCTTTATATGCAGTTATATTGGAAAATGTGAACATTTTAGTGAATGTATATATGTATATATTTAGTGAATGCATGTGTTGACTTTTGTGTTGGGTGTATAAATCTATGAATTTATTTGCTGAGTTTTGTTAACATGTTTAGCTGCATATACATATATATGAAGGCCCTAGTATTCTGACCTCCATCAGGGAGGGCCACATACTCTCTCCTTCCAGAGTATCTTAATATGTTTTCGTGTCATTCTGTAATCTCCTAAGTTTCCATGGAGATTCATACTGAAATTGAGGCTCCCACAAGCCACCTGTAGGTAAATACTGAGGACCTGCTAATCATTCATATATCCCCTGACCGTTTATCCTTTTTTTCTTGCCAGGAGCCAACCCCCTTCAGAGGAATGAGATGGGACACACACCTTTGGATTATGCCCGGGAAGGGGAGGTTATGAAGCTTCTGAAAACCTCCGAGACCAAGGTGAGTAAAGAGAGGAGGCTGTAGGTACACCATGTGTCATTTAACTTTTCACTCTTTGGGGGGGCGGCTGTTTTACCTGTGTTTGTATATATGTATCATGTGCATGCAGTGCCCAGAAAAGACAGGAAGAGGGCATTGGATCCCCTCAACCAGCGATCAGACAGTTGTTAGCAGGCACATAGGTGCTGGGAATGGAATCCGGGTCCTCTGGAATAACAAACAGCTAGAGCTCTTACCTGCTGAGCCATCTCTCTAGCCCATAACCTTCCACTTTTTCAATTACTTCAGGTTCCACACCAAAAGCACTTCTTAAGTGATCTTTTATTTTCTGGCAACTGGTCTTACTACATAGCCAAGGCTGCCACTCCCAGAGTAAGTTATCAACAGAAGCAAATGCAGTTGATCCACGAGGACATATAGTAGGGTCCGTGCAGGAATGAGCCCAGAATACCTGGCTTTCTGACCCTTGTCTTGTTCTCTTTCTAGCATAGGGGATCTGTTGTCTACAGATTGGCTGGCATGCCTTAAAATAATCCCAAGTGCTGGGATTGCAGGCATGCATCACTAAGCCAACCCTTGATGATTATTGTCTACTTAAATTCACACCCAGCTCTGGTCTTAAAAGAATAGGTAGCTTTCCTGTTATGAACATGGAGACGGAGAGGCCCAAGACCTTTGTGGCTTCTGAGAATTAACAGTCACATTTATTTTTAAGGTGACAGCCTCCTAGCTTCTTTTCAGCAGAAGCCAAATGAAGTCTTGAGCAAAATATTAGTTCTTAGACAGGTGGTGGTGATACACACCTTTACTCCCAAGTACTTGAGAGGCAGAGGCAGGTGGATCTCTGAGTTCAAGG
>LZPO01117126.1:59564-87659 GCA_001675575.1 Neotoma lepida
TGGCTATCTTAGAGCTTACTCTGTAGACCAGGCTCACCTAGAACTCAAAGGTCTGCCTGTCTCTGCTCCCTCCAAGTGCTGAGGTTAAAGGTGTGCACCACTACTACCCAGCACACAGCTCAATCTTATGGAAGCAGTTTCTTAATTGAGGTTCCCTCCTCTCAGATGACCCCAGCCTGTGTCAAGTTGACACAAAACTCTCCAGCACAGTGTGAGTTACTACTACTCTGGTCTGTTCCCCTTCTGTTCCTCCTGCACTGCACCCCACCAGTACCCAACTAAGCTCTTCAACCTTGACCTACCATTCTCTAGTCAAATTATACTCATTATAGAAAATTTGTGAGTATTAGCATCATATGTCTGATTATGGAAGATTTGGAATAAGATGAAGAGAATTTAAGGTTCTTTAACCTGTTCATTAGTGATAGCTCTGTGCTGAACTGTGGGCTAGATAGCAGAAAACAAATGAGTAATTCACTCCAGGAGTTCATAGTCTGACAAGCAGACAGTGGTATGACTAGTCAAGAAAGGCTTCCTGGAAGAGAGGTCAACTAAGCCCAATCTTAAGTAAAAGTATCCTGCCTACTGTCTATGTATAAGTGCTACTAACATTGTTACTCCTAACAGTTATTGAGTGCCTCTAGGACTGTGCTGCGTGCTTACCATACACTTTCTCTATTTCTGTAACCTGTGCTTAAGAGCGTCTCACAGATGGGAACACTGAATAGGGAAGAAAGAAGGAAATGACACACAGAATCAAGTTGTCAGGATTTTAAAGAGATGTGCCTCGATGGTACTGTGTGAACTCTTTTGAGACCATATCCACATCTCTTTACATAGGTGGCCTATGTTTTATATGCCAACCTGGAATTCCCCAAAAATGTGAATTTAAAGACACAGGACTTTTGCAGCATTGGATTTTCTTCATCTATTGCCAGGTGGCAAATGGGATAGTGACAGGGAGGGACTGGGAGATAGACTCTGCTGCCATGTCCCTGCCGTATTATGTCCTTACCTGCCAGGCCCAGAAGGTGATTCTGAAATCTCCCCTTCCCTCTTACTATTAGTGATTTCTGCATATTTAAAATTATCTGTAATCCTAATTTTTACTCTATTCCTCTTTTTAAAATATGTCACTGGCTCTCAGAATGTCTGTCACCTTAACTGGACCAGATGATTTTCTCAAAATGAGCTCTCTGGGGTTTTCAGCAGTCCCCAGGCCTAAGCTTTCACCCCTGGGAAGATCCACAGTGGGAGAGACCCAGCCACAGGCTCTAGCCTGCTGTCCTACTGTGGGAGGGACAGGCATTCTTTGCTCCATTATCAAAAGAACTGGCAGATGCCTCCGGAGGGTTGCAGAGTTGTGGGGGTGGGGTGGCTCTAGAATAATATGGCTTGCCCACCTCTTGGCAGAATGGGCAGGGCAGGCTTTATAGAAGGGGTTAGCCTAGATCTCACTTTGAATGATTTCAGTACATGGAGTTTAATACTTAACGCCTAGACCATTTTCATGTCCTAACTAAGAGATGAAAGAGAGGTAGAAATATATCTCTGTGCACATGATGGCAGATAAAACAAAAATATGGGGAGCTATCCCGTGATGAATATTCAGCTGAGGGGGATGCGCGCATGCCAGCCGCAGCTCCTTTCCCGCTCCTCACTCCACTGAGACTCACGAGGAATTTATTGCTCATTTTAATCACACTCAGAGAATGAATTGGCAGGAATATTAGGCAGATAGGCCCATTCTATATATTTTATTTGCATATCCCAGTGACAGCATCACAAGCACCATTCCTATCTCTATATTTTCTCATTTGCTTCAGGGTAGCTGGGGATGTGATGCTCCCCTGGGCCAACATCCCAGGCTGAGAACCTGATGCTCCCACCAGACCTGAGTGAAGCTCTGCAGGAGTGGTGGGGCAGGCACCTGGGAGGGCAGGCACCCAGGAGGGCAGGAGGGCACATCTTCCTCCTGGCATCCTGCTCAATATCCCGTGTTCCCTGCTGCATATCTCAGCACAGGAACCTGCTTGCCTGTCTCTATGGCCTATTGTGGGGTCTCTCCTCCCACCCTTTAAGAACTTTTCATTGAAATATATATGTATAAGGAAGGTGTACATATCAGAGACATGGTTTGCGTGTTGTCACAAACAGTCCTGAGAAGGAAATAATCCCAGAGGCCTGTCCATTTNCTAACTTTCCTCCTTTATGTTGGTCCAATTTCAGAAATCATGTAATAAGTTCCAATAAAGTTTATCAGACCTCCAGCTGCTAACATTTTATTACAGTGGTTGTGTGTGGATGGATGGATGGATGGATAGATAGATAGATAGATAGATAGATAGATAGATAGATATAGGTAGATAGATAATTATATAATTATACATGAAGATATAGGTAAATTTTCCTGAATCATTTTAAGGTTATGTTCATGGTGATTCTTTACTCTCCTGTGTATGTGTGTAAGGGGGGGTGGGGTTTGTTGTTTATTTGTTTTAAAACAAGTATTTGGCCAGGCAGTGGTACCGTGTGCCTTTTAATCCCAGCACTTGGGAGGCAAAGGCAGGTGGATCTCTTGTGAGTTCGAGGCCGGCCTGGTCTACAGAGTGAGTTCCAGGACAGGTTCCAAAACTACACAGAGAAACCCTGTCTNCAAGCATTTGTTTGTGTTTGGGGATTTGGGAATTTGCTTTTTTTCTATGGGGATTGAACCCAGGGCCTCAGGAACTCTGAGCATGTGCACTGCCATTGAGCAACATACTCAGCCCACATTTTCTTACATACTGTCAGCACAGTTATCAAAATCAAAGTATCAAAAATAATTGATATTGATAATAAATAATCTTCCCATGGTATTCAGATTCTCAGCTCTGCAGGATTCTCTTTGCAAGGAAAAAAGTCTGGGGTCCTTAAACTGCACCCAGCCCTTATGTTACTCTGATAGGGACTAGTTTCTCAGTCTTTTGTCCTTTGTCTTTTATGATCTTGCCATTGTCACAAGTACAGCCTGGTTATTTTGTAGAATATCCTTCATTTTGGATTCTTCTACTATTTCCTTCTGATTCAACTTGTTAGATATTTCTGGCCAGAACACCCTCTGGTGTTATTTCAGTATTCACTATGTAACCTGGTAGTAGAAGCAAAGAGAGCAAATTTGTGTTTTAAATCTCATCTTCATAATTAGACCTTAGACTCAGTGAAGACGGGACTTCTCTCATCCCCAAGTAGAAAGTACAGGCTCCAGAGGCAGCCTTCCAGNGTTAATGATCTCTCTCTCCTGCCACCAGTAGACCTGGCTTGAATTCCCTTATCTCTCCAATCAAGACAGTGACATGGTTGACCTTGCTAGAGCTGTGAGGATCAAAATTTAAGACCCATCAGTGATGCCAAAAACTAGAGACTGAAAGCTTGCAAAGTGACAATATTTACTTCACAATGTCAAAGCCTCTCCCTAAAAATAAAGGGGAGAGTGGCAGTGGAGAAACCTGGCAGTTATCACCTTATCCAAGGGATGGAAGATCACGAGCCATGGGATTGTCAGCATTACATGCCCTGAATCTGAGAGCATCCAACTCGTTATCTTCACTGTAGCCACTTGCTTGTCCTTCTTAACTTTCTCTTACCAGTCTTGTCTTCAGAACAACCCAGCCATTTACAGAGATGTGACAAGGTCAAAATNACACAAGTAAATTCAAGCCAGGTCTGTTGGCAGCAGAAGAGACAGCCCTACCCCTGGCAGAATGGCTCTGGAGCCTGCAAAAGAAGGCCCAGTACCANCAGGGGCAGGGCCTCTGGGTTGACACAGAGAGCTGAGATTTTTAAAACACATCTCTAGCACATAGACGAGGGACTGGAAAAGTGGAGAATGGGCTGTGGAAGCTGACCTGGTGGTCATCAAGTGCAGCAGGACTGACAGGTACCCTGTGGGCAGCCCTCTTTGAATGGAGTGTATTTTATGGGCTAGTTCAAGAGGTTTTTAAGTCACTTCCACCTCTCACCCCATAGTCTCCTGTTCTCACTTGATTGGCGTCCCTCAGACTCACTACATTTTTATATAATTCAATAAGGCAGTTTCTTTGTGTTGGACACCCTGGATTTCCTCTGCTGTCGTCACTTCTACCCCAGACTCCTCTGTGTCCTCTAGAGCCTTTTGTTGACCTTCCTATGTAGTTCTTCCTATCACCACATTTCAGGGACTCATGAAGTCCTGACCACGACCTAAGTTCAGATCTGAATTAGGAGTCAGAAGTATGGGACACACCTGAGGGTATAGGAATAGCCAGCTTCTCTGGCTGCCTCACCTCTCCAAGAGAGTTTGCACACTTGGCTTGGCCTCTCTTCTGTTCCTTCCTCTACACCTCACAACCCTACTCTTGTCCAGGAGCTTATTCTGCTCACCTACCACCAGCACCACAGCTGCCCTTTCCTTACCCTTCATTGTCAAGCCTGTCCCCTAAGGCATGCCCAGTAGTCAAGATGCTTGTCATAAGCCCTCCACCCAAAGCCCTTCCTTGCAGCACCACTCAGCCCTGCCACTCAACCCTGCCACTCACCTCAGAGTGGAGCAAGCTTAGCTAGGCCTCCCAGCCCTTTCCTGTAAATGCACTCATAGCCAGGAGGAGTGCCATATTAAATCAAGACGGATGGAAACCAGGGGCTGTGATTATCCAGCCAAGATGCAGCATGGGAAGCTGGCTGCTGCCAGCTCCAGGTGAGAGTGTCTGAAGTTAATTGTACCAGGCTTTTATTAAGAAAACGGTCACTCTGCACAGCTGCTCTCCTGGCAGCCCCTTGGCAGGACCTCTCAGTCCAGCACCCCCTGCTTCTGTTGGCTCCTTACCTGCCATGTCTTCTAGATAAGTGGAACCCCTTAAAGCAGACCCTGAACTCAGCACTGTAGCCTTCCTCTACATGCCTCAAAGAGCCAGGCACAACAGTAGCCTGCATCCATGGGGCCCTCGGAGCTCCTCTCCCCCAGATTGAACAAATACAGATCAAGTGTTTTCCTTCTCTAGTTTTGTTTATTTGTTTGTTTGTTTTCTGACTAACTTTCCACAAGGCTGGGCTTAGGATAGATGCCTTCAAAAAGTGACCCATGCCTAGTATGGACAAGACCCAGTGTTCAATCCCTAGTAATGTAAAACAATACAAATTAAAAGGTGATTTAGTACACTTTTTAGTACAAATTCTTCTGTACCTTGGCAGAACAACACAAAGCAGTAACATGTGACCTCATTTAACCCCCAACATGCTGCACATTTTTTAATTGTGTGTGTGATATACATGACACATGTGTATGAATGCAGAGTCATGTATGCCATGGTGCACATGTGTGTGGAGGTCAAAGAGCAACTTTCAGAAGTTGTGCCATCCTCCTACCATAGGATCTGTGGATTGAAATCAGCTGGTCAGGTCTGCAGAGCAAGCACTTGAAGCCAGTGAGCCATCTTGCCAGCTCTCCTGTACAGTTATCAAAGAAATCTATTCACAGTCAGAGATGTTTCAAAATAAATGCTATTTGAGATCTGACGCTTGGAAGGATCCAAGTGTGTTCTAGGGGTTAATTTCATTGGAACCTTTCCCAAGACCATCTTGGAAGCTCCCAAGAAACCAACCAATCCTTCATACCAGTTCCCCCATGCTCTTTTCCATAGTAATTAGAGACTCTTGCCTTTGTCCAAGAAATTAATGGGACTTCTAAAACAACATAAAATCTTGACTCCCAAAGAAGAGTTATAGGAAGAAGAAATGTTTTCTGGAGAATACTTGGGGAACCATGATGGTCATACTTCACTCAACAAGTGGAATAAAAAGTCTCATTAGGCATTGCCTGGCATAAAGGGAAAAGGTGTGTTCTATGAGGCCTCATGGAAAATATGCAGAGACAGAATTCCATGCCATGTAAGGAAAACTGGTGGCCAGAGATGGCTGCCTCAGGTCATCAAGGAATCTCCAGAAATGGACGATGTGGAGACAGCACCTGCAGACTGAGGTTCCAAGAGAGGGAGCATCAGGAGGTGCTGCCCAGGCAGTGGACACCCAAGTGGACCTGGTTCCAGCTTCCACTGCAGCCAGAGCACCTCTTCTTTCAGTGTGTGGTCCTCTGCCTGTGAATGAATTAATTCAAAGGAATCCTGAACTTGCCCCCATCCTCCACCCTTGCCAGAAACAAAAGACAGATGATAGATTAGCCAATTGGTTACCAGATGGAGTAAAGAGAAATAGTATTTATCCAAGACCATGGCTGGCATATAGCTCAGGGTTAAAGTGCTTGCCTAGCATGAACAAGAACCCTAGGCCTAATCCCCACTCCGAGAAGGAAAAGAAAAGGAAGAGAAAAATATGCTCAAATGCTTCCTAAGGATAAGTACTTCGAAGACACCTGAGTCACCCTGACTACCACTTATTATCCACCCTTATCTGCTGCTTGCCAGGCTCTGCCAAGTGCTTATCTCATTTCCTCCTTAAGCTTCCTACAAGGTAGGTATGAGCACTATCTCCATGCTATGGTGAGGGAACTAAGATCCTGGGAGGAAAACTCACTACCCAAGGTCACTCACTAGCTCTTAACTGGATGAGGTCATTGGAGTTCATATCTGTCTACAGAGAAGCTTTTTTATTCTGCCACATAACTAGTTCACTGTGAGCCAGAAGAGGAGCCCAATCTCAGATGAGCAATGACTCTAAAAACTGAGACACTGGATGAAGTGCTGAGCACAGTGCCTGGCACACAGCAGTCTCATGGCAGTGTGTAAATGTGCCCAGCAAATCCTAGCGAGCNAAGTTCATCTTCAGGGTCTGTCCAAAGTTGACATTCCAGTGAGTGAGTGAGTGAGTGTGTATGTGTGTGTGTGTGTCTCTTGCCATCAGCACCTCCCAGCCCAGTGCTGAATGGGCTTGTGGGCAGGGAGGAGGAAGAGGCAGATATATGGCTGGAGTTGGCAGAGCCAGGTGATGTATGTGGCGCCTGAGGGAGCTACACAGTGACACTCTGGATTCCAGCCGGCAAGCGTCACTCCATTGGGATTGGCGCCGAATTATTGCTCCATATGAAAGCGAGGACTGATGGGAGCTTTCAGTTACAGACTGATAGCAACAGCCAAAATTGGATTGTTTGCTATTTATTTTTTTTAACTTCTGTCAAGGTCACTACTATAACAGGAAAACACTACCCAACCAGCTGGTATTTTTCATCCACTCTGCCCGCAAGAACAATCTGCAACCACAACTTCTATGACAGGGCCTTACCTTGGCAGCTCTCTCCCAGGAAAGATGCCCGAGTTACTAGGGCTACCTGAGACCTGCCATTTGCTTCTCAGTTTAGGATCTGCCTGTTTCTGCTTCAGTAAATGATTCCTCATCTGGCCCACACCCTCAGCCCCCTCTGCCTGGTTGCCAGTCCTCCACCTTCTTCCAATGTCCTGTGTCCAGAAAGCTCCTCCAAGCATTCCATATTTGTGTATCTTCCCCTTTTCTGTACACCTACACCACCCCATCTAGCTGTTAATTCTCTGCTTTTTGTGTCTACCCTTACATTAATTTTTACACTCACCTGATGATGATGCTGGGTCAGAGTCCATGCCAGAAACAGCTGGAACCTGCCCTTAGGAAACACTCTGTGGAGTCAGGCTAGGCTGACAGACATTCAGAAAATCTCCCAGTAGCATTTTTAGTGAAAGGGACAGTCATGGATAGAAGCACTTACCGCTGTCAAACCATGTGGAGAGTGGTTAGTTCTGCCCAAGAAGCATTTGTGGATAGGCCCTGCCACTCCTGCTTGTCCTGAACAGTGGGGCTAGGGATGATCTGGACCAGCCTTCAGTGGTCATGAGCCAGAGCAGGACCCCTGGAGCCCCAACATCTGCAGTTTTCCCCTGCACTTGAGGGACCTTTAACCCAAGTCTTGCTGCGGCCAGCCTCCCTAAACATTTGCTCTTTTTCCCCCAGTACATGGAGAAACAGAGGAAGCGTGAGGCAGAAGAGCGGCGCCGCTTCCCACTAGAGCAGCGACTGAAGGAACACATCATTGGCCAGGAAAGTGCCATTGCCACTGTGGGTGCTGGTGAGTCCTCAGCACTAGTCAGGTGGGAAAGGTCAGGGCAGCTTGTGCTCTGCTGCAGAGGTGCAAGTTCTGCTGCCCCAAAGCCAGAGCTATGCAGTCTTTATTCAAGGTTATCATTTACTGAGTACCATCTGTATGCCAGGCATTGTCTTAAATAGTTCTTGGCATATTTTAGGTCATTTAGTCCTTATAGCAATGCTATGAGATGGGCACCATCAAATGCCATTATACAGAGGAGCATGGTGCAGCATTTAAGAAATTTGCTTGAGGCTACTTTCCTGTGCTTAGAACTGAATTCTTGCAATCATCTGGTCCACTATCCCCATCTCCTACTTTTAAGGTGGGACACCTGAGACTCAGAGAGGGGAGGTAGCTAAACTAGAACAAGACTTCAGTTTCTATATGCCAGCCAGCCCAGGACTCAGTCCCAAACTTTGAGAATGGTTTGCCAGCAGCTGCATGGCTGGATCTTACAGAAAACATCCCAAGAAGTGCTTTCTTCCCCACTAATAAAGGGCTCATTCCCATCCTGAGGGCCTCCTGTCAAGCACAGCTCTCTCTCGACAGATGTGTACAGTGGGTGCTGGTGAAGGTAGGGACTTCACCTTTGTTCTACAACTCAAACTTGTGCGTGTTTCAGGGTGACTTGAGTCAGGTGGGGCAGGGAAGCAGTTGCTTGTGCCAGACAGTTAAACTAAGTGGGGACGGGGGCAGGGGTGGTCACCCCTCGAGACAAGTGATTCTCCAAAGATGTTCCCTGCACCAGCAGCCATAGTTTCAGGCCTCGATTTACACCCATGAAGTCAGAACCTAGTTTTTATGTTTTGAACAGGCCCTTTAGGCTATCTGCCATTCAGTTAGAGTGTAAAACCCTCTATCCTAAACTGTCTATGCCAGTCCTGCTGACTGGTCCAGTCCTCCTGACTGGTCCCTCTAGTTTCTAAGCATCTCATCCCATTACATGCCACCCAGTGTCTGTTCAGGACTCATTGGGCTCTGCCTACTAAGAAAGGAGCCATCAGGCTGGAATCCAGGCTGCTCTCTTTGGGACATTCTGGGGACACATTAGGGAGTAATTAGAAAATGGTGGCAGTTACCCCAGGAAACCTTGAGCCCAACCTTATCTCCATCATCCTCATGTATCATGTGAGTTCATTAGCCCTTCACCAGGGGCCTGATTCCTTCAAAGATGCCATCCCGTCTAGAAGTCAGAAGGTAACCTTGGACTGGACTACAGCCGCCCTCAGTGATTCAGCTTCTTACATACCTGTTTCCAGCAGGCTTTCTCCTAACCTCCCTTCACTTCTCAGCAGCCCCTCAAGCCCAGAAGCTAAAACACTCCCCAGAAACAGCATTTTACAGGGGCACTGAGTGAGATGCCATTTTCCTCTGTGCTTCTTTGGCATCACTGTCCTTGCCTTTATAGTGAGGTACCAAGACCAGTACCCCATGACTCTTAAGCCCATGTTTTTCTATCTGTCACCAGGCCACAGTCTAGTCCCTGTCCTCAAGATGTTTTCTTGAGTTGGGTCCTGTACTCTTGAGGTCAAACCCAGAGCTGATTTCTTTCACCTGTAACTGGGCACCCAGTCCCAACTTGCCTCTTCCCCAGCACTGAGCTGACCTCTGGTGCCTGTCTTGATGTCACCCCTCACAATTGGTTCAGACTGGCTGATCTACTCTCTACCTCCAAGAACTGTCAGAATATGCACCCTGGGAACTCCATTCATTCCCTTAAAGCCTCTCTCTGTCTTCTGAACTCTGCATTAGGTCATCAGTGAACTGGCTGCCTGGAAGGCCCACTCCTTGCCACGTTGTCTATAGATTGGCCCTGCTCTGGCTCTGGTGACCCTACATAAGACAGTACCCTTGGGACCCATGTTATACAGGGCTGTGCCTTTTTTTATTTCATTTGCTGTGCACCTGCCTTTCTGAGGAGCCCTACCACTGGATCACACTGAGAATGTCCTGTACCATGCTCATTCCTGTGACCAGATCCCAGAAGCTTCTGGATCCCCAGAAGAAGGAGTGAGCAGCCTAGTGGCTGTGGCTGCAAGCCTGGTCAAAGCATGAGGCACACCTTAGAACCCCAGCAGACATAGGAAGGTGGGGCAGATTTAGAGGCCATGTCAGGCCTTTCTGGATTCTCCAAGCTAGTGTCANATGTGTGTTAGGGACTGTCTAGATGGGGACAGAACCTGGCACCCCATGGGTACCATGAGGATGGGCAGCCAGAGAAGTGCTNCAGAATGAATTGATTTGATAAATGGCCATTTATTACCCTCACGAATTGGCTGAAACCAATTTCGGTCACATCAACCCCTGGTAAGTGCTGGGATATTGATTTGTGCAAAGTAATACAGTGAATTTATCAGTGTGATCCCCAGCTGCGGGGCTTCTAGCGAGGCTAGCGCACAGTTACTGCCTTACAAATGGAGGAGCTAAAGCACCAGCCCTGCAAACCAGGCCCCCAAGGCCACTCTTGTCTGTTAGGGTCACCAGGTCCACAAGGCCAACCTACATACCACATGGACATGGAAAGTGAGTTTCTCCTTCCAGAACCCAGTCAAGTGATGGAAGATGTCATCCTGGCTGGCAGACCTCCTGGGAGCTCAGCACAAGTCCCACTCACCTCAGAAAGGCTGTCTGCTGAGCATATTCAGAACTAGGCCTCCATTCACTGGTCTCCTAGATAGAGATGTAGACATTTCCTTGGCTCCGCCTTCTTTTCCTTTTCATCCAGTACAGCTCAGGTATCAAGTTCNGTCATTCTCTTCCATGGTTCTCAAACCTAGCCTGTCTTCCTTTTCCTGTCCAATTTTTACTTACTTCATTGCTGTGATAAAATACTTGACAAGAAGCAAACGTAGCTGAGCGGTAGTAGCACATACTTTTAATCCCTTTAATCCCAACACTCGGGAGGCAGAGGCAGGCAGATATCTGAGTTCGGGGCTAGCCTGGTCTACAGAAGGAAGATCTTTTTTTTATTTGGGCTCATAGTTCAAGAATACAGTCCATAATAGCAGGGAAACCATGGTGACAGGAGCTTGAGGCAGTTGGTAACAGAGAGCAAGCACTTAATGCTGGTGCTGAGCTCACTTTCTCCTTGTTACTGAGTTTGGGACCCTGCCCATGAGGATGAGGTGGGTCTTCCCACCACAATTAACCTAATCTAGATAATCCCACATAGGCATGGCCAGAGTCTTGTCACCTAGGTGAGTCTAGAACCTGTCAAATTGACAATATAACCATCACATCCTGATACTCTGATGTGGCCATGCAGTGGCCTCCTTTCCTTCCCCTAGTGTTCCTGCTGGGCCACAGTGATCTTTAGAAAACACAAATCTCAACATCACTCCCTTGTTGAAGTCTTTGAGAGGTCCTTATTCCCCTAATGTGGCATATAGGGCCCACTGCTACTGTTGCTGCCACCTCCATCACTGTCCCTGCTTGTAGTACTCACACCAGCCACAACAACCTGCCTTTGCCTTCCTACACACATGCTGCTGCTTTCCTGTCTGTGTCTGTCAATACTGCCCTCTCAGCCTAAAGCTCTTCAGGCCTTCCTGCCACTCTAGGGTCCAGCCCAGCCCTACACACTGGCTGACCCAGTTCGGGAGCAGTGAACTTCAGGCTCCTTGTAAGAAGATACCAGGACGTGTTTGTGTTACCCACTCTGTACTCAAAGTAGGTGCTAAAGCAGTTTATGAAATTCACTTACATGGTGTGGCTCCTTGTTTGACCCTGTCAACTGCTCTGAGGAAAGAAGAGAAGCTACAGCACCTGCCCTCTGGTTGCTCACAAGCATACTGGAAAGGGAACTCCAGTGAGGTTAATTACAACCATGCTCCTTGGCCTTTGACCTCTTGAGTGGGCAGCAGGTCAGCCTGCACATACCTGGCAGCTTCAGAACTGTGTCTAAGTAAGGACATAGGCCTTACAGACATCCCCCGCCCGAGCCAGGTTCCAGTAGATGCTCTGAATCCCCTGCACTCCCTCATGTGACTCTGTCCTTCCACAGCACATCTGCACTAGGGCCTTCCCTGACATGCCTTCCATTTCTCCCCTGGACTTACTGTGAACCCTTTCCCTGTGCTTCTGTGAACACATGTCATTATATTGATGGTTTGATATCCATTGGGTTTGTGTGTCTTTCTCTCAGAGGTCAGAACCTACTTTGTGTCAACTGTTTCCCAGGGTTGGGCCACAGAGGTTGAGCAAAGCTGTACAGAGGTGAATGAAGACAGAGCCCATTTTGATACTGCTTGTAGACACGAGGGTGACTGAGCCGTGAGCATCTCTGAAGATCTGGTTCCCTGGGAGATGCTACAGCATGGAACAGTTTGTTTCCAGGTTACTTTGAAAATCCTCCCACATGAGACCATTGGAACTTATCAAGAGGGCTAGAGAGATGACACAACAGTTAAGAGCACCGGCTGCTCTTGCAAAGGACCTGAGTTCAGTTCCCAGTATCCACGTTGCGTGGCTCACAACTGCCTATAACTCCAGCTTCAGGAGTCTGACACCCTCTTCTGTCCTCCAGCTACCACCATACAGAGCATACATAAATAAAATTAAATTTAAAAATAAAAGAACTCATCAAGAGGTATGAGTCAGCTGCCCAGGCTACCCCAGAACCTTCAGTTGAATGGAAACAAAGTCCTGGGCTGAGAGGAGGCAGCTCTTTCCTCTTTGCTTTTTCACACACCAAACCCTTCCCAGAATGTCCTGTTCTACCTCATGCTTCAAGCATGGAAGGTCATCCAGCTACAGATTCTCTGCCATACTCCCATCACACCTACCCATCCCATCTAGGGCTCTCAGTCTTCATGGCAGTGTTTCCCTCGGGTGCATGCCAAGTAAATGGCAAAGCTTGTTTGCAGAAAAAGTACGTAAGTAAATAAAAAATTAAAAATATTTTAAATGCACGACATTAACTGCCACCGTTGCCACCACTGTGACTCCCGTTACTTTCACCCTAATCTTTGCAGCTTTTCTTCATGCTTTCCTAACCATTAACTCACTTCATCTTCATGGGGAGCGGACAGCATATGAGTCTGTCCATTTCAGAAATGAAGGAATGGAGACTGTAAAGGAATAGGTATTTGACTGAGTCAGCCATCAAGACTCCACGCTAGCTCCTCCTAACTCATCATCTCCACCACACCACCCTGTAAATGAATACACACCAGAGAACTGATAGGCTAGGGCCGTAATGATGGAATTAATCCTGAAGACTTCGTACAGATGTGTTCTTCAGTGCTCTCACAGTAACAGCCGTGGCCAAGAGGAAGCATCTAGAAAGGGTCAGGCCACAAGTGCCATGTGTACTAGCACAGCTTGTGAGAGCAGAGTCTGGTTGGAACTTGCGGAGCTGGGACTTACTAGGGGGGATTGGGGAGGTGCTGCTGAGGTGTCCGTGCAGAAACACTCCCCACCCCTGCATTATGGAGAGCCAAGAGTGGGAAGGACGGGATGGGGATAGTGTGCTGGATGGCTGAGCACGCCAGGTTGGAAGACTATAGAAGGAAGATTTTTGAGAGTGAGTCAGGACTGGGAGATCTGCCTCCCTTTGCTGTACTCCTGACACAGTGTATGTTCAGGGGTTAGCCACAGCAGGGTTAAAGCCCTGCTCTTCTGATTATGTCCCTATGGACCTGAGCAGGTCCATAATGTCTACGTATATATTCTCACCTGTAAAACAGGAATCAAGTTCCCTGCCCAGCTTGCCCCATATAATCATAATGAGGAAATGTGACATTACCGATACAGAGGTTCTTTATAAACTATAAAATGCTAGCCAAGTAAGTTGCACATTTGCTGAGCCATGGAAAGAGCATCGGCATTTACAGCCACATGCATGTGGGCCCACTCAGGTCTCCATCGGGCCCAAGCTTTACCCTAGCCTGACAGGACTCTTCCAGGCTCCCCAGCCTCAATCCTCAGCTACCCAACCAGCCACACATACCCTGGGGCTTGCCTTCCCCAGTTTTTCCTAGCTGCCTTCATTTTTCATTCTGTCGGACTCCATCTGCTTGGCCGTTTTTCTCTTCAGATATTATTAGAAATATCCAGAGTTATAATTGTTTAATGGTTGGCATTTCGCCTGTTTCACAGGGACCCCAGAGCAGGCCCACCCCAAACTCATGCCCTGGGTCTGGCAGAATTGACCAGGGACAGCTGTGCAGTGGAGTCTGCCTGGCATTATAAAGAGCTCTCTCCCAGGTGCATTATTAGAAAGGAAGGGGAAAGATGGCCCCAGGCGTAATTCAATTCCACATTCTCCATGGTGGGTTTTTTTATGCTGCACAGCCCAGCAATGTGCAGCTCTCAATGGGTTAGTNTGCTACCCCAAAAGGACAGCCAAGAGCAGAACCTCACAAACGTGATACCCTGCCTGAGGGGGCCNTACCACCTGTCTGAGTGATGTAGGGTCCTTCTGCCTCCCCAGATAGACAGAGCCTGAACCTGCTTCAGGCTTCCTCTGTTCTCAACATAGATTCTCATGTGCCAGCTTTTGGAAGAATGTGGCTCTCTCTTACAGCTGATGTTCTCTCAGCTCTGCCCCCATACATGCATGTTCACACATAGCATCCACAAAGTCTTAACTTCTGCCCATTTACTACCTGAACTTGTTCCCAAATACCCTCACCCCTAGCTCCGTGTTTTTGGTGGCACCAGGGACTCCTCAGACAGGCTTGGGGTTCCCTTCTTTATCCCTGGGTTCAGGCCCATGAGGTCTGAGTCCTCCTCCTAACCAGCCCTTCAAAGAATCCCAGCCAGCCAGTTAGAACAGATTCAGATGCCAGCCCAGGGGAGCAATCAGGCCATTTCCCCAGGCCCTTCTCCAGGAGCAACTCCTAGCAGCACAGTTGTCTAGTCTGGGTTCTGTGAGTTTGCACTACTTCCATCTGTTTCTAGAAGGTGAGGAAGATGACAAGCATGGGGCTAAAAGCCTTAGACAGGTGGTCCAGACTCAGTTGGCTCCTACCTATTCCTTTTATTCGTATGTGTCATCCCCCCTACCCCCAACCTCACCCCACCCCCTGCCACCCACTTTGTGCCAGCCACCTCTGCAGATCTTGTCAGCCCCTGTAATCTGTCATTGGTCCTGCAGCTGCATAACATTTGGGAGCTTGACTCCTCAAGATTGGCAGGCACACCCCTAAGAGTGTTGACTGCTTCTCCATTGAGTATGTTTCCAGGCCTTGTCCTCTGACATATATCCTTTTCTTATTTTCCTCGACACTCTGGGGACCAGACCAGACACACTGTTCCATCTGCAGACAGACCCTGACTGACATTGCACAGTGCTCTCTCTGTCCTCTTCCTGCTCCTAACCGCTGTGTTTCCATTAGTGCGACCCAAATTGGTACTCACTTCTTAAAGCAGCTGTATTGTGATTTTTTTTTTTTAATAAAGGCAAGTTTTGGGAAAGAAGCAACTCTTATATGACTTAAACAAGTCTCTTTATCCATCCTTCTGTTTCCTATTCCCGATAATGGAGTTAAAAATCCTTTCCCTTCAGTGTTTCTGTGGGTCTTGAATAAATACATTGTTGGTAGTTTCCCGTTGTACCTAGTGTACAGGGTGTTCAATAAATGACTCTTCTTATGGTTCTGCCTCATTCCACTCCCTGCTCTTCCACTTGAGGCCTGATTCTCCCACTCCATAGCGGAGACTCTGCTTCCTCACCTTCATGCTTAGCCCTTGACCACTTTTTTATTCTTGAAGGAGGGCTTCAAGGAACTTGGTGCAGGTGTGTCCCACTCCTCACCCTCAGCCTTCCAGAAGCCATAGTTAGCAAAGATGGACCCCAAGCTCTACACTACTACCCTTGATTGGTGTCCAGAAATGCTTTTGGCTCTGTTTCCACTTCTTAAACCACACAACAGAGCAGACCTTGGTTTCCCCAAATGGGAAAGAGCCCAAATCTTACACTTCCGTGGGTCCCCAGATATCACCATAAAATTATTCCTCTACTATTTCCCCAGGTGAGTAGAGGGGTGACCAGTGAGAGTTAACGTTCCTCTCAGATTCTCCTTCACCAATCCCCAACCCCCTTCACCTCCATTCACCATCCACCCGCCTTTCGGTTTCCCTGGCAACGCTGAGTGCTCATCCTGGAAAACTTTATCCGAAATCTGCTCTGGGCAGCTTTCCAAATCCATGCTAACCTGATTAGGTGTCTCTAGGGGCCTTGCCAGCTAATCAGATTAGGCAGCACTAATGGTAGTGAGGACTTTGAGTGGGCGCAGAGCAGTAAAACATATTGTATACTTAGTGATAATTATCCTGCCTTTTGTGTCATTGATTTATCTGTCTCCCTCCCCATCCCGTGTTGTATGTTTGGCCGTAGCGATCCGGAGGAAGGAGAATGGCTGGTATGATGAGGAGCACCCTCTGGTCTTCCTCTTCTTGGGATCATCTGGAATAGGTAATCACAGGCAAATCAGCCACTGGGGCAGGAGAGCTAGAGAAGCATCCAGCCTCAGCCTGACAACTCCAGAAACAGCTGCCCCCAGACTACAGAGCCACCAAGAAAGAAGACCTGGACTTCTTAATTGTGTGCCATGTTACCAAGAGCTGGAATCACTACTTCCCCTTGTCATGGTACAAGGGTGAATTTGCTTGATGCACCAGACCATTGGGGCCTATTAGGCCTGGCCTCCAGCTACTGAGCATCCCCATAGGCTCACCTCTGGGACAACTGACCCACCTTCACTGCCTGGCATATGACCTGTATTCAGGGCAGCCTACCCTTGGGAGGCTCAGGAAAACTCCTGTGCACAGTGCACAGCAGAACTGATTGGAGTGTGGGGGTACTTTTCTAGTCAGTTGGGCTATATTTTCTGAGATAATTTTCTCCCTTTCCTCTACCCCTACCCCCCTCCATGGTCTCAATGGATATCTCAGGGTCTAACCACTACCTCTTCCGCTCCCAGCACCTTCATGGATCTGACTCGCCTCAGATCCCAAAAGGTCGATAACCCTGATCATGAAGCTCTATGTACCACATAGTGACTTCACCATCATTCTAGATGGCTCTTCCAAACAACATTTGGAGTTGTCCTCTTTGTCATAAGATGATCTGTGGAGCCAGTGGAAGTACTCTATCCTCTTCTAGCCTTTTCTTGGCTTGAGGTTTCAGAGTCTAGCTGAATGGCGGGACATGAGGCAGTATGCAGGACACTCCTAGAAGAGATAGGTTTGTGCTAAGCTTCAAAGGATGAGTTGACTTACGAGTCCTCCTGCCTGCTACCACTCTGAGATTGCTGCTACAGAGAAGAGTCCTGGTTCCATCACAGGAAAATTGGGAGGCAGTGCAGACTTTCATTGTGGTCCCAGCTTCACTATTCATTCCCTGGGTGACCCTGGGTGAGCTTCTGACTCAGCTCCCTGTCCGTAGGAGTACTTGTCAGTGTCAGTGTCCATGCATTCCTAGTGGGGTTTTGTTTAGTTTTGCTTTGTTTTGTTTTATTTAGAGGCAGAATCTCTAAATATACCCCTAGCTGTCCTGTAACTCACTATGTAGATCCTCCTGCCTCTGCCTCCTGAGTGCTGAGATCAAAGATGTGAGCCACCACTCCTGGCCCTAGTGTTCTTAAACTCCAAAGATTGTCTTCTGGTCCTGATCCAACTCATCTCCCTTATTCCTAGGGAAAACGGAGCTAGCCAAGCAGACTGCCAAGTATATGCACAAAGATGCCAAAAAGGTAAGGAATTAAGACCAAGGTCTAGTTTGGCTTAACAAGCCAGGGAAACCTTGCCATTCATGCTTGTCCTGAAATCTAAGGAGCAGCCAGTCAAAAAGCTGGGCCCTGGCCCCAGAAGCAGGCCTCAGCTCTAGCCAGGGATTGCTCCAGGAATTAATGTTTTCATGTCTCAGTTTCTTCAGCTGTGAAATAGAAATGATCGTCCTTAGCCTACCCGAGTTAGGACTCTTAGGAGAACTAGATGAGATTCACCTGCACATAGCTGAGCACCCAGTCCATGTCAAGCATCTCGCTGGATGTACTCACAGCTAATATAGTATTTATTGAGGCCTCTCTCTGCAGGAGCTCAAGCTAGCTAGCTGTTCTAGGCAGACAGGGCTGTGCTACAGGGAACCTTGGGAGGTACTGGAGCAAATAGGAATGGTATGGTGTCTGCTGCATCTCTATCTAGCATGTGCCCTCAACTGGGACTGCTGCTCTGCTCCTTCCTGTAGCCCAGAGCCCTGGGTTCTCCCCAGCAAAGTCCGTCTCCAGCTCCATTTATCCACACCTGGCTTTTAAAGGAGATGCTTTTGAGAAAGCATTCCTTAGTGACAGTACAAAATACTCAGTGAAGGCTAACTGTCTTCTCAACATTAAGGCTAAGTTCCCCATTTGCCAAGAGGTTGCCCTAGGCTCCAATGTGCTTTCCTGGTTTTGTGGACATCTCACCTATTCCCCACCCCCTACAGGCAAAGAAGGGTTGCTTAGGCCCTTTCCAGCCAAGTAGCTTCAGCAGTTGAGTCCTGAACTCCTATTCCCTTGTGGCCTGCCTGCTCCCTTGCCACCTCCCTGAGGATCCTTGGAGCCACAGAAATAAGGGCGGTGTAGGCCTCTTCTGCGGATCAGCTGGCAGAAACTTAAACCTCCTGTCTCTGCCAGCAGCTGTGCTCAACCTCTGCAGACCCACTAGACAGGCAGGCAGGCAAGAAGAAGTGTGTGATATGCTAGTATGCTCCAACCGAAATAGCAGCTGTAGACAATTCATCAGGTTGGCAGCAATTGAAACAATTAGCACTCTGGAAAGGGCCATAAACTAGCAAGACTATTAGGAAAGATGCAGTTACGGGCAGGAACCACCTGATTAGGGATGAAGAATTCTGAGTGGTTTAATTTTAATACTGTCAGAAAGGTTAATATTTAATTACAAATTATAATCTCCTTATCCATGCCGTCTTAATATATCTTCATACACACTGGAAATAGGAGAGTATCTTGCTGCTGTAGAAAGAAGGGGCCCTATTAAAAGACTGATGATACGGGCACTTTTTAGGTGGTACATCTAAATGGGAGACAGAATCCCCCCCCCCCCCGGTCAGGGTGTCCCATAAGTGGGATGGTGTCTTCCATCAGTATATGCCTCCCTGAGAATGCAAGCATCACAATGTCCTGCCTACACCTGCTGTCTGAAAGTGAGCTATGGTACACCAAGCTCCAGAGCCAGGGACCCTTGGCTCNAGTTCCAGTTCTGTTTTCTCCTGGCCCTAGGTAGCTCCTTACCCACAAAAATCAGCTTTTTTGTCTCAGGGCAGAGCTCTCCAGTTGTGTGTGAGGTTGTGGTGAGCATTAGCTCACTCAGGCTTCAGCACGCTGTCATAGATTACCCCCTCACTTTTATCCTGCCCCACCTGCTGTGTGTTCTTACGTGATCCTATGAGGAACTTAGCACAGTGCTACCTTAGATCTGCTTTTTAGTTGAGAAAACCGAAGCCCTGGAGTAGCAAGAGGCTTGCCCAAGGTCATTTGTTAGGAGGAAGCATGAACCCAGAGTCCAAGCCTTCCACTCTTTTCTTAGTACCATTATTCTCAGCTGCTCTAGGGGTTAGGATGCAAACATGTTGACTTATCTGTTTCACAGAGGAAGATGAGATGCATAACAGGCCTCCAAAAACCCTTACTAAATCATAGGAGATTCTTCTATAAAACCCTTTATCTGTCCAGCCCCCTGGGCCAACTTATTATAGAATGTTTACATGGACATTGTCTGCCCATGGGGCATTCATGTTTGAAGCAAGCCNTCAAAATCCAAGAGAACCCTGGGCAGTAAGCTGACTAACCAGTGCTCCTGACACCTCCAGGACATTCCATAAGCAAAAAGTGTTAGGTTTGAGCCCAGTGTTACATGGGTCATCACAGGTGGGAGCTCTCTTCCAGTGCCTCCCAAGGTGGCTCATGAACTGAGCTGAGCACTTCCTGGGAGTCCAGGACCAGTTCTGGTCTGCCTTTCTGATCCTCATGTTACTGGTTTGTAAAGAAGCACCAATGCCTTGCTGCCTCACATGACGTTTATAGCTGTGCGTTTTTCTTAGCAGGTCCCTTTGTGAACTCAGTGGTTTTTCTTCCCCTCAGCTTCTGTACTATTTCTCCCCAACTGAACAACCTTGTTAACTCTCATCTGAGTTAGTAATCCTTGAGTTAACTTTTTGTTCTGTGATGTCATCGTAAGGTCAGGTACTGGAGCCCAAAAGACTTTGTTTTAGTGGTAGGTTAAGTTTTGGTTACAGGTTAAAAGCAGGTATTTGGTCTCCTCCCCTGTGGAATTGGCTTGAACCCTGTTTTCACCAGTTTTCTAAGTAGTGAGTTCCATAATGCTGCTTATCCCATTAGATTACTGAGGCAGTGATGTCAAATGTTGAACTCCATTACTCATAGTATTACATATTACCCAGAATGCACAGTCAGGACATGCTGGATGAGCCCTTGGTTGCTGTTGTCTCTCCCTGTACATAACCCCAGTTAAAGTCACATGTAACCAGCCAGGTGCCAGTGGTGCATGCCTTTAATCCCAGCACCCGGGAGGCAAAGGCAGGCAGATTTCTGTGAATTCGAAGCCAGCCTGGTATACAAAGCGAGTTCCAGGACAGCCAGAGCTACACAGAGAAACCCTGTCTCAGAAGAAAAAAAAAAAGTCATATGTAACCAAAAAGATTCCAGCCAAGAATATTAAACCCAAAAACTTGTCCAAGCCTCTTAGCAGGACTCTGAAATAGATTGTAGAATAACCGGGTAAGGTTGCCGTAAGGAAGCACTACTCTGTACCTTCTGGATCCTGTGACAGTCCCTTCTGAGCACAAACCTCAACCTTTCAATGAAGACTTCTGAGAACCCAGCTGGTTGGCAGAGGCTGAAATGAAGGGCAGTACTTGTCATGACTAAAAACGTAACAGCAAAGCCTGCATGACCTTAGACAAGATACTCCAATCTGTGGCTGTTTCTTCATGTTCTGCTTACCATAGGCTCGTGTTCTAAAAACATTGCCAGGTGGGTAATAAGCATAGCAGATGTCAACCGTAATGTGTCCGTGACTCTTCCAGATTTTTGCTCCCTCTGGTCAGTACTTCGAACTTCCCACAGTCATCCTGTACCTTTCCAGAAGCTTCTGTGAATGAGCTGCTGAGACGTGCCCCATGAACTGAGAGCAGTCCCCACCTGCACATAGCCTTAATAATAGTCTTTCTAAGCCCTTTCCTTCCTATTGGCTTAGGTCACTCCTCAGGCCCCAGCTGAGGCAAGGAGAGGAGCCAAGAGCCTGGTGTCGCACAGGGAGAGACTGGCTTGAGGGCTAAAGCCACACACAGTCAGTGGCAGCACTGGGTCTAAGCACCTCTCCCTCCAACTTGCACCCAGGTGCGGTGACAAGACAGACAACTCAAACCCCTTGGCTGAATGGCTGCCTGCACAGTGGCCTGACTAGAATCCAGCTGTGGGTGCCTCCTTCTGAGTATCCTGGTACCGTGTTGCCCTCAGCTCTTGGGAGCAGCAGTATTCTGCATTCTGTAAGAGCTCAGAAGGAGAGGAACAGAATTTTTTGATAGTCAGGTATCCATGACAAGGAAGGGGTTCTCTACCTCTGCTAAACCACAAACTCTAGCACCTCTTTCCCTGGCGTTAACTGTGGCCTTCTCCCTAAAGCCTTAAGGGTAGAGAGAAGAGACCTGTAGGGTCATCATAGATACCTTATAAGAAAAAAAAATGTAAAATAATAGCTGTGTACTATAGAGGAAAAACAAGGGGACATAGGCCTCCCACAGACTTTCAAAGTTGAGGAGCACTGTGGAGACCCATCCTCCAGNTCTTCGACATCTACACTGGTGGTGCTGACCTTGACCATGCCTGCCCGCTCCACTCAAATAGCTACTCCTCAAAGACAAGAACTTCTGTGCTGGGCACATGTGGAACACCCTCTGGAAATGTAGAAGGGAAGGGAATGGGAGCTATAGATAATGTGGTAATAAGACCAATAGAAGCTCCCTGAGGGAAGGGACATCCTGAATCATATTTAGAAAGGCAGAGATGTGATTTGGCCTTATTAAGTTAGAAAATGGAGGTATCTTGTGGGAGAATAAGTAAAAACTAGGAAAATTGTGGACTTCTGAGAATGTGACAGACATCTCAAGCTGCTGTGGCCTGAAGGCCTAGGATAGTTGAAGGCTCTGGCCTGGGCCCTTCCCCTGCCTCCTGTCTACGTACATCTTGCTTTTTTCCATGTAGGGCTTCATCCGGCTTGACATGTCTGAGTTCCAGGAGCGACATGAGGTGAGATAGTCTACCTTGGTTTATATGACTTGTCACTTGAGCCTTAGGCTTCCAATAATCCCAGCAGCCCTAGGATTTATCCTGGGGTGGGGTGGGGTATGTGCACAATAGAATCACTGATGTGTTCTTTACAAAATTTGCTCTGAAGAAACTGATCCATCTATTCTCCCATCATGGCTGGATTCCTGACCTGTAGCTGACTATCCTTGCTGAGACTGGCCCTCTTAATACTGTATGCAGCCATCTTCCCACACTGGCCCCTTATTGTAGGCTAAAAGAAGCCAGTTGGTGGTGGCACATGCCGTTATTCTCAGTACTCAGGAGTCAGAGGCAGGCGGATCTCTGAGTTCGAGGCCAGCCTGGTCTATAGAGCGAGTTCCAGGACATCCAAGGCTATACAGAGAAACCCTGTCTCGGGTGGGGAGGGGGGCAGGAAGCCCTTCCTAACATGTTCTTGCCCTGCACCAGGTAGCCAAGTTTATTGGGTCTCCACCAGGCTACATCGGCCATGAGGAGGGTGGCCAGCTGACCAAGAAGCTGAAGCAGTGCCCCAATGCAGTAGTCCTCTTCGATGAAGTGGACAAGGCCCATCCAGATGTGCTCACCATTATGCTGCAGCTGTTTGATGAGGTAAAAGCAGGCTGAACCAAGATGGAGTAGCAGGGACATAGCATTGAAGGGGGCTGCAGGCAATAGGAGCCTAGGGCCCAGAGCCTGTCTGGTTGGTCATCTGTTTACTGCTCCTCTCCTCCCATGTATACTTAGTTACTTGGAAAATGTGACTCCATCCCCTCTCTGGGCAGAGCCCAGGTAAGGCACTTGAAGGGAAACCAGCTAAATTTCATGGTCTCCCAGGCTGCCTTCTAGAGGTGCCATGGGGTAGGAGTGAGGGAGACAGGAATGTTAGGTCTAGCCCTGACCCTTACTGACTTTGTGACTGTCACTGCTCATCTCTAGATATCAGTGACAAACAAGGAGGTTGCAATATTGTGTGTGTGTGTGTGTGTGTGTGTGTGTGTATGTGTGTGTGTGTGTGCGCGCGCGTGCGTATGTGCGTGTGGGTTGCCCACAGAGGCCAGAAGAGGGCATCAGATCTCCCAGGGCTGGAGTTACAGATGGTAACTACCATGTGAGTTCTGGGAATCAAACCTAGGTCCAACCTAGATCCTCTGGACAAGCAGACAGTGCTCTTAACTACTGAGCCAGCTTTCCAGGCCTGCACTAGTTCTTTTTAAATGCCAACCACATTATTACTAATGAAATGGTATTACTGGTGTTCATAGTGCCCATCTCCTTACAAACTGGGCAGTCCCTCCAAATAGTCAAGATGAACTATAAATGAGAACTTGCTTTCCTCAGTGCATTTGATGTGGACCTCTAGTAATGATTTAACAGACATTACTGCTTGTTGCTGTGATAGCCAGGAAGAAGTTAGCTCATTTTTTACAGATGAAAACACCAAAGTTCAAAGAAGGTATAAACAATAACTGCGCAACTACAGAGCTTCTGTGAAAAAAACAGGGTTGAAGCCAGGCGGTGGTGGCTCATGCACTTGGGAGGCAGAGGCAGGTGGATCTCTGAATTCCAGGCCAGCCTGGTCTACAAAGTGAGTTCTAGGACAGCTAGGTCTGTTAAACAGAGAAACCTTATCTCGAAAAAAAAAAAAAAAAAAAAAAACAACAGGGTTGGACTCTGTTTACATGTGATCCCAGAGCCAGCTCTCCTCTCTACCTTGTCTCCTTGAGCCCGAGTGGTGACTCATCCTCATAGCAGAGGACAGGCTCTACCTGTTCCAGGATCCCTGCCCTGCCAGAAGACTATGAGGACCAAGGGCTGAGTGGAGATTAGGACCTTTTCTCTCACTAAGAGCCGTACTAGCTAGCACCATGTGCCAGACGGGATCACTTTTGTCTTTGGTCCCCTCCAGCTTTGGGAAAATGAAGATTTGCTTTGCTTCCCATGTCACATGAGGCACAGGGAGAGACTCNCCGAGAGCAAATAACAATTTAGGCACCAAGTCACAGGATCCAAACGTCCCCACCAGCTGCAGCAGCCTTTCCATCTGGCCCAGAGTTTTTACCTTTGCCCCAGGTGTGTTACCATATTCCCAGTCAGCTGGCCTGCAGAAGAAGAGGGGCCAGTCACACATGTACTCAGGGCCTATTGATGGGATTCGTGTGCTCAGCTGTGGGTCACACCCACCCCTGCTGACTGAGCTACCTAGGAAGCAGGTAGAAAGGAAGCAGGGTACTAGTTGGAGATTTTGCAGTTTGTGTGCTACCACACACACCATTCTGAAAAATGCACATGTATCAATTCTTCCCATCCTCAGAGTGACACTGAGTTAAAGATAGTTAGCCCATGGAGCTATTCCAAAGCTTGCAGGCTCCATGACTGCCATCGTCTAGGGCCAGAAGGAGGCCAATCTGCAAGGAAGCATTTGAGGAGGGGACAGCCCAGCTCAGGGAGGCCAGGTGGCAGCTTGTTTGGCCTCTGGCCTTCCTACACAGATTCATATGGTGACCTTCTTGGTCCCAAGAGAGGTGAAGTGGCTGCTGACAATCAGCCCAACTAGAACATGCTAATGACCTCCCATGAAGCCAGTCTGCCCCTGTCCTGCCACAGGGTTCTACTGAAAACCTTTTAGGAAGCTGATGCTAATTCCTTCCTTCAACATGCAGCCCAGCCTGCTGGTTTGTGATGCTCTTGATCCCACTGACCAAAACTGCAATTAATAGTTTACTCAGCCAGATTTCAACATATGCTTGTTGAGGATGGGACTTTGACTGGTGCACTCCAGCCATTGCCCCAAGCCCTCCAAGCCAGAAAATGCTCTACTGACTAACTGTAATTTTGGTTTTTTGAGACAGGGTGTCTCCGTGTAGTCCTGGCTGTCCTGGAACTTGCTGTGTAGACCAGGCTGGCCTCAAACTCAGAGACCNACCTGCCTCTGCCTCCCAAGTGCTAGAATTAAATGTGGGTTCAACCATGTGTTTATGAGGTGAACACAGAGAAGAGCTGAAAGGGGAAAGCTGACACCACAAAGCCCCAGGGACCTACAGCTCTTCTCCATTGCTGTCAGACAGGAAGCAGGAGCATAGTGGTACAGATGAGGTCGCCAAAGGGACACACAGCTAGGAAGGAGGCTCAGAGGTAGAGCACTTGCCTAGCATGTTTCAGGTCCTGGGTTCCATCCTTGTCGTACACACGCACACACCAAATAATATTTAAAGCAGGCAAAGGATATAGATTTATCCTACAGGGAATAAGGAACATTTGAAAGATCTTTAAGCAACAGGGTTAGATTTTCACTCTACAAAGACCCCAAAGGCAGGTCTGCAAAGGAGGCCTAACAGGAGGAGACCCAGTGAGGAGACAACTGAAGAATCCATCTGTAGCTGCAGCAGCCTGGTCTAAAGCAGATTTGTTCTATGGGATGCCGAGAACCGTTAGACATTTGCCTGTGAGGAGAGGGAGGTGCTCACATGAGTCAATTTCTGGCTAGGGTAATCAAATGGCTAAGCCATGAACTAAAGCAAGGCAATCTGCAGGCGAAGCAGCAGATACAGATCCCATCTGTAGGAAGGTGACACCTGGGGAATGGCAGTTGCTGAGAATGGAATGCCTATGAACCAGCCCATAGATACTCCAGAATTTAGGAGTGCTCTGGTCAAAAGTTACAATTCATGATTCTTTCAGCACAGAGGCTAACAGAGGCCTCAAAGGGGATGCCACATCAATCTAAGCAGGGTTCTGTGGCACAGAAACGGATTGAACTGCAAGCCTGGCACGGATCAGAGAAGGTTCAAAGAGGGAATCACTGCAGTAGTGATAGGCAGTCCACAATGTGTAGCTCATGCGTCTATTCATGAAGCATTGTGCAGGGCAGAAGGGGCACAGCCTGTGGTGTTAATGATGAGCTAAGTGGACAGGACACCTGAGGTAGGTACTGTGCTGGGGGAAAGTAATAAGTGCAGCAGGTATAAGGGCATACGATTCAGACTTTGGGATGATGGAAGACCCTGAACTATACCTGTACTGAGAAAATCAAAATTCTATGGCTGTCACCAAAGCACCATGAATACTAGGGTTATCTCCAGTGGATACAGCACTTACAGCCCAGTGTAGAAGTCCCAGAAAAGCCTGGTCCCTTGGGAGCTATCTCCTCCTCCCATCAAGGACTCATAAGGATTCGAACCCTAAGTGTTGGCAGAGCAGACAGGTAGCCCATAAGCCTGGGATGAGATTTGCACCCCAGCCAGGATAGCTGACAAAGACAGTTTCNTCTTTGGAACACATTGCCAAGCAAACTGAGGTGAATGCTAGAAGTCACCCTTGGGGTCAGTTGTGCACTGCTCCTGCTCCCCTGGTCCACCTAGCCATCTAAGGTCCAGTTAGGAGCAGAGCTTTGGTCTCTCCCATTGAAATTGCTGCTGGGTTATTGCTTTGTCTAAGACAGCAATGCATGAACCCAGTCCTCAGAGGCCAGTATGGAGCACACAAAGTGAAGTGCCATGTGCACATGCTTGGTCATGTCACAGAAGCACCCAGACTTGGCTCCAAGTTCAAGCTGTCCCCCAGTGATTCTGTTTAGTTACAGCCAGCGAGCAGAGGCAAGAGCAGAGAGCTCAAGGGTTACCCTGCTCCCCTTTTCCTATCCCAAAGCAAGCACAGCAGGGTTACCCACTCCAAAATGTGGAATGCTACGCCCCTTTGGAAGGCCAGGCAAAACAAGCCTGGAAAGCATGCCCAGCACTGAGAATTCTTGCCTCTGCATGGACTTTAGAAGCAAAGACTATCCCTGCTTCATTTCAGTGCCATCAGGGAAAGGGAAAGAAAGTGTGACCTAAGCATGGTGACAGGTTTAGGCTGGGGCAGGAGCCCACAGTGGCTCGGTGATCTGTCCCCAGGGCCATGTTTTCTAGCTCTNTCNTACTTCAGACAACCCCAGACAGGGATTGTCTCCCTCACGCTTGTTTGTCTCTAGTAAGAAGCAAAGAATTCAAACGAAGTTTGGCCTAGAAGGAAAGCTGGTGAGGAAAGCATGAGGCACCCTTGGGATGCTCTCTATCCTAGTGCAGAGGAGAAGACAAAGCTCTGGAGTCAGTCTGTCTCTGTTGTCCTGTGTTCTAGCTGCATGACTATAAACAGGTTGCTATTCTCCAAGCTTGAGCTCTTTGTGATTGTAAAGATTCAAGCAATCAGCCAGTGAGTGCTGGACGCCTGGGCCAGACACTGGCCCTGGACAGTGATGAGCAGCCTGGCCTCTACCCAGGGAGCTCTGTTCTGGCAGATGGTGGGTAGAGCACTTCAGTGACAGTAGTGCCCTGCCTGTGTGTACCCTTACCACTCCATTGGTTCCTCTCAATGAGGCCCTGCTCACTGCTGTCACAACTGTCCAATGTCGGTATACAGGTGACCTTGAGGTTTGCTGTCTGACTAGGTCTCTACTCCTTTTAGCTGGTTACTTTCAGAACACTGTACTTTTATTCTTTTGTTTCTTCCATTGGTTCCTTTTCCTATTCGTTGGCGTACTTGTCCCTAGGAGAGATGGCTTCCTCACTGTCACTTCTGGAAAGAACTAAACATTCCAAGAAAATTTCCTAAAGTACTTAAAGGAAGAACCTCACCATCTATCCCTCTTTGCCAGGATAGATAGGATGGTCCAAAGATAGATAAGCTGAACATGGTGGCACACACCTGTAATACCAGCACTAGGGAAGTGGAGACAGGAGGATC
>LZPO01117126.1:91143-104160 GCA_001675575.1 Neotoma lepida
CAGCGTGTTCTTTTAGTTTTTAAGATGTCCAACTCTTTTGGTTTTTGTGTGTGTGTGTGTGTGTTTTGTTTTAGCAGATCTTTTGTTGTTGTTTTTTTAAAGCCCCACGTTGGGCACCAATGTCAAGTGTGGTCACAGCACAAGTGTGTGGGTTCACGCAGATCTGTGTAAAGAAGACTCAGAAGCATCTTAAGAATGAATCTAGCCTTTCGTGGCTGTAGGGTGGTCCAGGACTGAAGCACTTTCCCTCAACTATTTTGATGTCCAAATATTTATAATACATGGGCTGACTCGATTCAGCAATTTTTTCCATAACTCAATGTTGTTCCTGTTTCATTAGCGTTTAATAATTTTTTTTAATTAGTAGGGCATGATTTAGTCTATCTCTGGGGGTCCTCATACACAGTTGCATAGGCCTTTAATCCCAGCACTTGGAAGGCAGAAGCAAGTGGATCTCTGTGAGTTTGAGGCCAGCTTGGTCCACAATGAGTTCCAGAGCTACATACTGTCTTTAAAAAAAGAAAGAAAGAAAAGAAAATATAGAAATGAGAGTTGTCTGACTATACCAGATATCATTAGCCACAGGAATAACAGCTGTCTGACCATTTGCCCAGCATGGCTTCCTGAAGCTCTTCCACCAGTGACCACTTCTGGTCCTCATATTCAACTCTAAGATTCCCTGCCTTGCATTTCTGCAGTAACCTAGACTTCCCTTCATCTTCTTCATTGTTTGTTTCTTGGTCTCACTGACCCTCTAGACCAGGATCATGACAAGGCTCGGAATTCCAACCCAGAGTAGACCTCCAAAGGAAGTGTGCTTGGTTGGGAGTCAGACTGGCCACTGGAAACCAGAAATGCTAGGAGCCCTGAGGTTCTAAAAGCAAGTGCACCTCACCTGGAGGCCTCAGTTGATAAAGCCATTGTCAGGATGTGAATCCTATACCCAAAGAGCTTAGAGTAGGAGACAAGGCAATAGCGTAGGGCTTTGAGAAACAGCTGTCTGATGGAGCCTACCCAGCTACCAGCTTCCTAAACATACCATCCCTCATCCTTACCAGGGCCGCCTGACGGATGGCAAGGGGAAGACCATTGACTGCAAGGATGCCATCTTCATCATGACTTCCAATGTAGCCAGTGATGAGATTGCCCAGCATGCACTGCAGCTGAGGCAGGAAGCTTTGGAGATGAGCAGAACTCGAATTGCTGAAAATCTTGGTATGATGTATGGCCTGGGCTGTCCAGGGAGGTGATCTGACCACTGGCATACCTGAGGGCAGAAATGGAGTTGAGATCCTTGGAGTAGAAAATGGGTATCATCCCAGAGAGTAGCAGGGACAGGAGAGAGTGCCCCCTCCCTCAATAAAGCCTGGGTCCACTGGTTTACAGGATGGCTTCAGACCCACCACCCAGCCCTAGGGACTAGAGAGATACACACTCAACAGAAACTCTGAGGAGACAGCAGGTCAGAAGTTATGGAATTGGGCAAGGCCTCACATACAAGGGTCTTGGAGATGGCATCAGAGAGAGAGGCTACATCTGCCTTTCTCCTCAGGGTGAACCCTTGAGCCTCTTTGCTCAGTCAGAGCTCAGATCTTCATCCTGAGTCTTCTGACTCAACCCAACCAAACCTGAGCTTGTGGTTTGTGGCATCTGTGAGCCAAAGGACCTCAGAAGTTATCTGAGGCATTCAAGACAAGGCCCAGGACCTCAGACCGTGGCTACATGGACTCAGCAGCAAGCCTGGGGCTCCTCCATTGAGCTGACACAGTCCCAGAGGTTCTGAGTGTGATGGGTAAGTACTTTATGATCTGTCTTCACAGGGGATGTCCAGATTAGTGACAAGATCACCATCTCAAAGAACTTTAAGGAGAATGTGATCCGCCCCATCCTGAAAGTGAGTTTTTCTTTTGGCCTCCTGCTGGGGCTTGGGGACAGAGGAACCACTCTATAGAAATATGGAAGTCCCTGTCTTCCCCATTGGTCCAGAAACTTCCCCACCATCACTGAGTACCTCCACCCTTAACCTGGCTCTGCAGGCTCACTTCCGGAGAGATGAGTTTCTGGGACGGATCAATGAGATCGTCTACTTCCTCCCGTTTTGCCACTCAGAGCTCATCCAGCTGGTCAACAAGGAACTGAACTTCTGGGCCAAGAGAGTAAGAGAACTGACTGCCCATGGGTGGGGATAAGAGATCTGGAACTCTTAAGAATGACTCCTGCCCTTAAAGGTGGTATGTGGTCAGTGGTCCTGGGGGCCCAGTCTCTCAAGGCCCCCCTTGGACCAATGTGCCTAGAGCTGGAAGGTACTAGCCAACATGCCGACAGACCTCTCTCTGACCTACCTCAGGCCAAACAGAGGCACAACATCACACTACTGTGGGACCGAGAGGTGGCAGACGTGTTGGTTGATGGCTACAATGTCCACTATGGCGCCCGCTCCATCAAGCATGAGGTGAGCACAGAGGCCTGAGACAAGCATGGTACTTCTACACTTTCCTCCCTGGTGCCCAGAGCCAACTTTGAGGCTCAGGTGGTCTCCATGTAGTTCAGCCACTGGAATTATCCATACCAACAGTGAACAGAAACCCCTCAAAACTAAAAATAAAAGATGATCAATTAAAGCTAGTCTCCAGCCAGGCAGTAGGGTACCTTTAATCCCAGCACTCGGGAGGCAGAAGCAGGCAGGTCTCTGAGTCTGAGTCCAGCCTGGTCTACAGAGCAAGTTCCAGGACAGCCAGGGATTCAGAGAGAAACCTTGTCTCAAAAAAACAAAACAAAACACTAGTCTCTATGCCGGGTAAGTAAGTATGAACCCTCATTAGGAGGGCCTGGGCTGAGAGACTCAAGAACTAACAACGTGGATCCTTTAGCAGTAACCGGTGAGCTAGTTCCCGTTAGCCCAGTTTGCAAATGGAAACTGAGGCTCTGAGGTTTCTTACTTGCCCAAACAGTGATAGAGACCAGCTCCTTCTCAAGCTACAGGTCAGGGGCAGGCCGAGGCAGTGATGGCCATGTCACCTTCCACTACCTGCAGGTAGAGCGCCGTGTGGTAAACCAGCTAGCAGCAGCCTATGAGCAAGACCTTCTGCCAGGGGGCTGTACCCTGCGCATCACCGTGGAGGACTCAGACAAGCACCTCCTCAAGAGCCCTGAGCTGCCCTCACCTGAGGCTGAGAAGCGTCCACCCACACTGCGTCTGGAGATCATTGATAAGGACAGCAAGACCCGAAAACTAGACATCCGGGCACCTCTCCACCCTGAGAAGGTGTGCTACACCATCTAGCATCCACCTGCCTGTATGTACCCTGAACATCTAATAAAGGCCCCTTGCTGTGGCATGGCAACTGACCTACCATCCCCTCATGCCTCCCCAAGGCCTAGTGCCCTTCCCTGCCTTCTTGGTTGTGAGGTTCATAGTCTGTTAGGATCTCCAAAGAACAGGAAGGCCTGGTCTGCACTTCAGTGTGGACTCAATTCCATGTCATCACTAGAACATTAACATGTTGCCAGAAGCTCAGAAGCAACAGAAAACAAGTCTGACTGGAAGAAGACAGGGACTAGACAGTGGTATGCCACTCTGCTTGTGCTAAGACAGCTCCTCCCCATGATGTTCCCATGGGAGTGGAGGAAGGCAAGAGCCCCAAGCACGGTGGCTCAGTAGTTTATTCTACAGCTGTTTGTTTCCCATGCCTTACAACTCTTATCATGCCCACCCTGGAGCCAAGCCTTATGACTAAGCCAGTGTAGGGCACCCATAGGTCTGAGTGATTCCTTTTCCTGCCTTCCTCTGGGATGGGACTGTGGTCCCTGGTGACCAAACTCAGCTCTGAGGAGGGCTCATTCAGCAGGCTGGCAATACAGGTACTGGAAAGCTATATTGGAGCAAGGTTGGGGTCAGACTCCACACAGGTGGACATGGAGTGTGCCTCAGCCGTCTCTTAACTGCTCTCCCAGCCAAGTGAGTCTGGAATAAGCCTGCTGATAACGCAGCATGGCATGTCCATTATGGACAGCTGGGCAGGATACAGCAGGCCTGGCAAGTCACCGTGCATCATCTGCACAGGCCACCAGTTGCCAGTGTTACCTACAGGAGTAGAACCCTCCTGTGTGTTAACTAGCTTCTGTCAGGATGCAAAGATGGGGCTGAAGGCAGTGCCATGGGTCATAGACAAATGTCATGACAAGATGGTCAAGCCAGGGAATGATCACAGCTCTGGGTGGCACCACCTAGCCTGTCAGGCAGCCTTTTGCTCTCTACCTCAATAATGGTATTCTCTTTTTTATTTTGAAATTGTTTAGACTTATAGAAAATTATCCTCCCCCCCCAAAAAGGTAAAACTCTCATACCTTTCCCCAGCCTCTCCTAATGTCATACAGTATAAAACTGTGGGTAATGACAAAACCAGGACCAGGAAATGAGCATTGTGACATACTCCTGCCCCATCTGCAAGCATCTGGATTTCACCAGCTTTCCCCTGGTGTCCCTTTTCAGCTCCAGGACCTGCCCAGAAATCCTACATTGCATTTTGCTGTTCATTTCCTTCCCCTCTGTCTGCCTTAGGCAGTTTGTATGTCCTCCTTGCTCTTCTTCAGTCTAGACATTTTTAAAGAGTCCTTCAGCTTGAGTTTGTCTAATGTTGTCACTGATGAGACTGAGGTCTGCATTTTTGGCAAGGTGACCACAGAAGCCATCTACCCTGCTGCCTCCCAGCACCTGGCTTGTTAACTGTAATCATGAGGCTAGGGTTGTCTGTATAAGGGTTCTCTACTGTAAAATTGTAAGCTTTCAGGCTGGGGTGTAACTCAGTAGTAGACCTTGCCTAACATGCATGAGGACCTGGGGTTGATTCCCAGCACCACAAAAATGAATAAGTATATATATAAGTAAATAGAATTTTCCCCTGGAAATGAAATCAAGCCAGACATACTGGCTTATGCCTGGACTCCCAGCAATTGGGAGAGTGAGGTAGGATTATCACAAGTTCAAGGCTACCTCTGCTGTATAGTGAGTTCTAGACCAATCTAGGCTACATAGTAATACCCTGTCTCCAAATAAAAAGAGCCAAGCAAGTAAATCTCTATTAGTTCTATACTGGCCTAGTCTACAGAGTGTGCTCCAGGCCAGCCAAAGCTACACAGTGAGACCCTGCCCAAAAAAGGGGGGGTGCATAATATGGCTCAGCAAGTTAAGGAACTTGCTGCACAACCTGATGATTTGAGTTCAGTCCCTGGAACCCTTATAAAGATGGAAAGAGAGACCAACTTCAAAATAATTGTCCTCTGGGGGCTGGAGAGATGACTCAGAGGTTAAGAGCACTGGCTGCTCTTCCAGAGGTCCTGAGTTCATGTCCCAGCAACCACATGGTGGCTCACAACCATCTATAATGAGATCTGGTGCCCTCTTCTAGCGTGCAGACAGAGAACACTGTGTAATAATAAATAAATAAAATCTTTTAAAAAAATTGTCCTCTGACCTCCACACACATGCAGTGACATGAGTTCCCCCCCAAACACACAACACCCAGTAGTAGTAATAATAAATTTTAAAAAGGAATGAAAATGTTCTTGGAAGATACTTGAAGCTGTTTAAATGTCACATGCTTAGAATTTTTCTTAGAGTTAAGTGTCCATCTCAGCTTAGACATTTTACTGTTGTATTTACTGTATTATGAAGACTTTGTTGTTCCTTATTCTTCCATCTGTATTTATTAATTGGTATTCTGTTCTGAAGAAACCTCTTACCTCATTTATTCAATATTGTATGATAATTTATCCTGTTGGTTGTAATGTAGTAAGAAGTGTGTGCTCAGTACAGCCCTGCTTGGCCATTGGGAGTTCCTTCATGCTTTGGCCTTGCTTCCAGCCTCATGTCTGGCACCATAGACTATTCTGGACTCACAGTCTCCATGCCACTGCTACCGTTTCTCCAAGACTTTCCTGTTTTCTTTTATTGTGTGAACCAATGTTGATGCTTCACGAGTAAGATCTGGACACCAGGGATGCTTGATGATGCCCAGGCCCCCCCAGCATATGCACCAGGAAGTAAAAAGGTCTGTTAACACATGCATACACACACATGTCTGGTTTTATCTCTTCTTCTGTGTAATGAAAAAAAAATCACGAGTTCAAATTTGTGGCAGCCTTTTTTTTCTAGATTTATGTGTATTAGTTTTTTGCATGCATNTATGTATGTGTACCATGTGTATACTCTGGAGACCAGAAGAGGGTGTTTTTTGTTGTGTTTTTTTTTTAAGATTTATTTATTTATTATGTATACAGTGTTTTCCCTGCATGTGTGCCTACATGCCAGAAGAGGGCACCGGGTCTCGCTATAGATGGTTGTGAGCCACCATGTGGTTGCTGGGAATTGAACTCAGAACGTCTGGAAGAGCAGCCAGTGCACTTAACCTCTGAGCCATCTCTCCAGCCCCCAGAAGAAGGTGTTTTATACCCTGGAATTCGATATGTGGGATGGTCTTAGGCAACCTCTGTGACAGGGTCATTTGATCCCCCCAGAGGGTCACAACCCACAGGTTGAGAACCACTGCTCTAAAGGCAGTCTGATACTACACAGGAAGAAAAGGAAAGAAACAGAAGAGGAAGACACAGAAAAGGAATAGTAAGGTTTTAAGAAGGCCACTTCATGTGTTAGAGAGATATCCCAGTGGTTATCGCTGGCTGCTCTTTCAGGGGACCCAGGTTTCAGAGCACCTACATGGTGGCTCANTACTGTCTGGACCTGTAATTCCAGGGCATAAAACACCCTCTTCTGGCCTCCAGGGTGCACAAAAAGCACTTTAAACTTTTGTGTGGGTTTGCTTTCATGTTTCGGGGAGAGGTATGTATAGAGGACAGGGGTCAGCCTCAGGCATGTCCCTCAGTAGCCATTTGCCTTGGAGTTTTTATTAGTACATTACATTTTGTTAGCATTATTACATTTTTACTTACTTTGTGTGTGGAAAGGATGAGGGCATATATGCCATGTCATGCATGTGGAGGTCTTGGAGATAGGCACCTTTACCTGATGAACCACCCCATTGGCCCGTAGTTTGTGAGACAGGATCTCCCTGGGCTGGAGGCTGAGCTGGCTGCCAGGGAGCTGCCTGCCTCCCTTGCTAGTGCTATGGTTACAAGCATGTGCTGCCACATTGAGCTTTTCATGTAGGTGCTAGGAACTGAAGCATCTCCCCACCCCCATAATTAAATTTTTGAGTTGAAATATATATTTATGTGTGTGTTGGTTAGTTTCACCTTGACACAAACTCAAGTCACCTGGGAAAAGAGGACCCCAGCTGAGGAGCTGCCTCCATTTGGTTGGCCAGTGGGCAAGTCTGTAGGGCATTTTTAATTGTAGATTTAAGTAGGAGGACCCAGCCTTGTATGGGCAACGCTATCCCTGGNCAGGTGGGCCTAGGTGTACAGCAAAGGTGAATGAGAAAGCCAGTCAGTAGTGTTCCTCTGGTCTCTGTTTCAGTTCCTCCTTCCAGGTTCCACCTTCATGGACTTGACTTGGCTTCCTTCGATGAAACGATTGTACCTATGGCAGTAGGAGGATTGGGAGTTCAGAGTCATCCTCAACTACAAGCTCAGGGCCAGCCTTAGCTATGAGTCTTTGTCTTTTAAAAGGGTGAGGGGTGGAGGGGGGAATAGTTGGCTCATTCTTAGAATCCCAGCACTTGAGAGGTGGAGGCAGGAGGATGCTCCCTGGGTAGTGACTGTGAGGCCAGCCTGACCTATGTGAGACCCAGTGGAACAAAATAAATAAAAGACCCACGTGTACTCAGACTTGATAAAACTGACTGAAAGAACCCCAGTCTCACCTCTGACTACATGCCAAGTGACTTGAACTGTAGACACTGGTCTCATGAGGGCATGCAGCTGCTGCCCAGTGTCAGCAAAGCCATCGATCTGCCACATTAACAGCAAGTGCTAGCCAATCTATGGAAGGAGAATGTTTCACTTTTATAATTATGATTTTTGAAGAGAATGGCCTTATTTTTAGAAAATATAAAGGCAACTTGAACCATTTCAGGAACCTTAGTTTGCCGTGCATGCTTGTACACTCTAAGGAGGAGAAGCTGTAGTCAGCGTTTGGAATCTGCAGGAAGGTATACAGAAATTCTTTGTATTATTTTTGCAACTTTTCTGTAAGTGTAGAACTACTTCAAAATTAAGGTTTTTAAGTGAAAAATAAAACATCAATATATGCAGTTTTGAGTGGGATTTCTTTAACCCTGAGTTAAAGAAAAATTATTTGTATATGATAGACCACCAAAAAAACTAATAAATTTTAAGTACTAACCCTGTCTCTAAAGGCTGAAGTAAGACATTGTTTAGAAGGCTCCAGAGAAAGCAGCTGGGGGAGAATACCAAATTGGTACAAATGTTGGAAAATAAATTCTCTTGGACAATTGTGTATTTAGAAAACCCAAAGGGCAGATGTAAAAACCTGTTAGCGTTTGGTGAGTGTCTAAATAAAAGCTAAATATAAAAAAAAAAACTCTTTATTCTACCAGCCTTTTCTGTTGCTGTGATAAAACACCATGATCAGAGCAGCTTATAGGAGAAAACATTTATTTGGGGCTGACAATTCTAGAGGGATGAGTTCGTGATCATCACTGCCAGGAAAGGTAGAAGGAGGCAGGCCTTGCCACTGGATGTGAGTGATCACATCTTCAACCATAAGCAGGAAGCAGAGAATGAACTTGGGATGGTGAGAGGCTTTTAAACCTCAAACTCTACCCCCAGTGATGCTTTCCTCCAGCAAGGGCACACCTAAGTGTCACCAGCTGGGGACCAAGTATTCAAATTATCTAGAATATAGGGGACATTTCATTCAGATCACCACAACCAGTAACAAGAAGCAATGAGAACAAAAAGCATTCAGATCTCAGTTGCATCAAACAGATGGGTGTATTTACTCAGGTATTCATAATCCACCACACAAAGGGGAGGCAGTTGGATATCTGAGGGACAGCAGTGCAAAGGAAATGTCAAAATACTCACTTTTTAAACAAGTTTTAAAACATATTAGTGTGCTACCCATTCAATATTATAAAGTCTTATGAAATTTAACAGGAGAAAAACATTGAACAAGATCTGACAAAATTTAAAAACTGGGGAGGTAGCTTAGTTGGTGGTGTGATTGTCTAGTATGTGTGGAGCCCCGGACTCAGTCCTCAGCTATATGAGCCAATTCTAAGCTACACTGGGCTTTATAGTCAGACTGTCACTCAAGTTTTGTNTTTTGTTTTTTGTTTTTGTGATGGAGAAACTCAGGCTGATCCTTGTAACAGTGGCAGCCTGCAACAGTCAAAATTTGCAAACCTCCAAGAGGAGACTCCCAAGGAAAACGGGGGAGGCATTGTGTCCCATTCAAAAAAGAAAATAAGCCAACAGAAGCCATCCCTGAAAGAGGTGTAATAAGTTTACTTAACACTTTGGTGTTTTGAAATGAGATAACCTGGCTGGCCTTCAACTTACTTTGTAATCCAGGCTGTCCTCAAACTTGAAACAGTACTGCTCCTAGCTCAACCCTCCCTATCCTGGGATCTCCTTAATTTTTATTTTTATTTTATGTATATGAATGTTTTGGCTGCATGCCTTCTGTGCATCATGTGCGTGCCTTGTGCTCACAGAGGCAGAGCAAGTGTCAGCCACTGAAACGGGGTTACAGAAGATTGTGTGTGACCTTGTGGGTGATGGGAATGGAACACAGGACCTCTGCAAGAGCAATCAACACCACTGAGCCATCCCTTCAGCCCTACTTTTTGGATTTAAGCATGCATCACCATGACCAGTTAAGTAAAATCTTTCAAATAACAGACTTAAATAACCAAAGAAAGAATGGATAAAGTTAAATACTGTGTGGACAAAGTGTAAATATCAAGTCAGGCATGGAAACCAGAGCTAAAGTACCTGTCTAGCAGGAATAAGGCCCTGGATTTGACCACTTAGACACACACAAAAGCCTGAGATAATACATGCTGTAATCCCAGTACTCGAGGCTGAGGCAGGAAGGTCATGATTCACGGCCAGACCAGGCTACATAAACGGAGTGTGGTGGTGAACACCTGTGATCTCAGCTCAGTAGGAGGAAGTAGGAGGACCAGGCATTCAAGTGCACCTGAGCTCGAGGCCATCCTGAGCTACATTCAATCCTGTCAGGAAAGAAAAGAGGAGACAGAGAAGAAATAATGGTTGAAAACTTCCCAGATTTGATGAAAGACATGAACATAAATGAAAGGTTCAAGGGACATCTTTAATCCCAGCAAGTAAGATAAACTCATTATAAACTAACTCATTTATGTCAACTTGACACAAGTCGCCTGGAGAGAGGGAACCCAATTAAGGTGTCACCTCCATCTGATTGGACTGTGGGCCATTTTCTTGTTTGATGATTGATGTGAGAGGGCCTGGCCTACTGTGGGCAATGCTACCCCTGGGCGCTGGGTTATATAAGAAAGCCACAGGGGTGGCTGGAGAGATGGCTCAGTGGTTAAGAGCACTGGCTGTTCTTCCAGAGGTCCTGAGTTCTATTCCCAGCACCCACATGGTGGCTCACAACCATCTATAATGAGATATGGTGCCTTCTTCTGGCCTGCAGGCACACATGCAGGCAGAACACTGTATAAATAATAAATAATAAAGCTTTAAAAAAATAAAAATTAAAAAAAGAAAAGAAAGTCACAGGGAACAAGCCAGTAAGCAGCAATCCCCAAGGTCTCCATTCCTCAATGACTATGACCNTTTCCTCCCTGTTTGCTTTGGTCCTGATGCTTATCACAGCAACAGAGACACAAACACTTTACACTCGAACTTCTCAAAGAATCTTGAAGGCAGCAAGAGAGAACTTACATGTTTAAGGATCCAAAGTAACACTGAGGGCAGACTTNTTTTTTTTTTTTTCTTGTCAAATTTAACCAACATACTAAATCCAACATGCTTTAAACAACAATAAAAATTGATGATTTGAATTCAGTCCCTGAGATCTACACTATGGAGGGGAGGACCAGCTATTAGAGTAGTAGACCTACACTCGAGCAGTAGAATGCATACAACAAACAAATAATAGATACATAGATATTTTTTAGTTTAAAAAGAAAGAGTTGAAGCCAGGAGGTGGTGGCTCACACCTTTAATTTCAGCACTTAGGAGGTAGAGGCAGGAGAATCTCTGAATTCAAGGCCAGCCTGGGCTACAGTACAAGTTCCAGGACAGCCAGGGTTACACAGAGAAACTATGTCTTGAAAAACCAAAAAAGTGTGATGGCAGCCAAGGCTACATAGTGAGAACTTGTCTAAAAAATCAACAACCCTTACTTGCAATTTAAGAAATAAGCAAAGAAAACTAAACTCAAGGCTACCAGAAGGAAGGNAATACTAAAGATTAGAACATAATGATATGAAGGTGAGAAAACCAAAAGAGAAAAAAATGGTTCCTAGAAAAGATTGAAGACTCAAATTACTAAAGTCAGCCAGACTGTGGTGGCGCACGCCTTTAATCCCAGCACTCAGGAGGCAGAGGCAGGCAGATCTCTATGAGTTTGGGGCCAGCCTGGTCTATAGAGCAAGTTCCATGGAGTTCCAAGGCTATTACACAGAGAAATCCTGTCTTGAAAAAAATAATAAATTACTAAAGTCAGAAATGACAGTGCAGCATTTCTAGGATGAATAAGTGTGTTCTATCAAATGGATAGCCTAGAGAAGATGATAAATACCTGGGAATTTCAAATCTGTCAAGATGGGGGCAGGAGAGATGGCACAACAGCTAAAAATACTTGGTACTCCTCCAGAGAACCTGGATTCAATTCCCAGCACCCATATGGTGACTTTAACTCCAGTTCCAGAGCATCTGATGCCCTCTTCTGGCTCCTTGGAGCACCCAGGCACCTGTGTATAGACATACATTCAGGCAAAACACTCATACACATAAAATAAAAATGGTTCAAGTCTGTCAAGATGAAATGGGGGGGGTGAAGGAAATAAAAACAGACTTATGAATCTATAAATCTATTTCTCATTACTTTATCAAAATCCCTGATGCACTTATATAAAAAGTTTATTTACTCATAGTATTGGAAGTTCAAAAGCATTGCACAAGCAGTTCTGGTGAGAGTGGCAGATACATGGTACATGTTAGAGTGAGTACTGATACACGATACATGTTAGAGTGAGTACTGATACACGATACATGTTAGAGTGAGTACTGATGTCTGGGAAGGCGAGACCGATCTAAGGACTTCCCATTAAGGTCCACAGCACCTTCCAATACCACAACCCTGGTGAGCAAGTCTTGCAAAATAAGGTTACTATCCATTGTTTAACCATAGCAACTAGGAAGGAGATTAAATCAGTAATCAAAAATATCCTGACAAGAGGTTGGAGAGATAGCTTTGCAGATAAGAGCACTGGCTGCTCTCCCAGAGGACCCGGGTTCAATTCCCAGCACCCACATGGCAGCTCACAGCTGCCTGTAACTCCAGTTTCAGGGGACCTGACACCCTCATACAGACATACATGCAGGCAAAACACAAGCACATGAAAAATTAATAAATAAGTAAATAAAATGTCCTGACAAAATCCCTAGGCCTGATGGCTTCACTAGTTAATTCCACCAAAAAGTTAAGGAAGAACAAACAAGAATCCTATAGTCTGAAATGATGGAAAGCAAGATCCACTCCTACCTCAGTCTGAGAGCAGGTTACCTCGATACCAAAGGCAAGACAAGACACAAGAAGAAAACCACAGTCAACATCTCTTCCGAACACATGCCTGAAGTCCTNAACAAAACACAAGCAACCCAAATTCAGTACAAATTCAGTAGCACATTAAAAGGATTCCATGTTGTCCCTACGTGGGATTTATCCCTGGAATGTAAGGATGATACCTGGGAGGAGAATCTGTTGGTTCGCTACACCACGCTGACCAAGCGAAGAGGGAGGAAACCCACATGATCATCTTGCTTCATATAGAGAACGAACTGACAAAATGTAATGCCTTCTCTTGACTTAAAAAA
>LZPO01117126.1:121912-137996 GCA_001675575.1 Neotoma lepida
GGCCCCCGCCCCCGCCCCCTCGGGCCGATGGACTACTCCTACCTCAATTCGTACGACTCGTGCGTGGCGGCCATGGAGGCGTCCGCCTACGGCGACTTCGGCGCCTGCAGCCAGCCTGGTGGCTTCCAATACAGTCCCCTGCGGCCTGCCTTCCCCGCCGCGGGGCCACCTTGCCCCGCGCTCGGCTCCTCCAACTGTGCGCTTGGCGCCCTACGCGACCACCAGCCCGCGCCCTACTCGGCAGGTGAGCGCAGTCCTGTCCCAATCCTACCTCCAAATCCCACAAAACCCCCACTCCCTGCCCTACTCTGCAAGTGAGTGTGACTGTACCCACAAGCCGCCCCCTATCCATGCCCCTGGCTAGACCCTCCAATGTACTTTGAGAACCCCAGTAATAGGAGTTTCTTCTTGGCAGGGATGAGCCGCACCCTCCTGTCTCTCCTGTTCCTCTTTCTCCATGCCAAATCCCTGTGTGTGCCTTTCGGATCAAAGAAACAGGTCCAGTCCTGGGCCTTTAGCTAGGCCCTCCCCTTCCCACCTGCAAAGGCCACCACCAAACCTCTCCATCCCCTGTATCCTCGGAATGGACTTCCAGCTCAGTCCAGTCAACTCTCATCTTTACCACCTGTGTCCTAGATGATGCCACCCTCAGCAAAGATCCCTGCTGTCCCTGAGCTGCCCAGATGGGACCCTTTCTAGAGCCCTAAGACCATCTTTCTAGCCTCTTCTTGCCCTTAGACCTGTCCTGCCTGGGCCCAAATCTTACTACACCAAAAACTGGTTCCCATAGCCACAGAAAAGAAAGGAACCCCTATCACTGAGCCATTTTCATATCCACATTCCCTCGAACCCAGACTCTAGCTACAGCCCAGCAAAACCNAGGAGCAGGCCCTCCACCTTCATTCAAGTCCTTTGACCCAAGCAAGTCCCTGTCCAAACCCTCAACATCACTTAGCCTTTCAGGCACCCCTATCCCTTGTTAGAGTCCCAGCCTGCCCCATCCGGCTTCCTCANCTCTTGTCTCTTGCCCTCCTGGGTAGATCACGGAACCCAAAAGGAGGACTGGAGTTTGATGGGGAAATAAGAACTTGAATTTAGGGAAATAAGAATCATTAAGACCAGAGACCAAAATGGGGANNGAAAGATTGGTGATCCTGGACCGGGCAAGGATGGGGACTGCAGAAATGGGAACAGGAAATAGGAGATAGACTCCTGAGAAAAGGGTTTGTGAGACTGTGGGTGGAATAAGGTAGGGAGAGATGGAAGCACAAATAGGGACCCTGAGAGAAAAATGGGTACACAGTTTTGGGAGACAGGTAAGAACCAGATGGTGGGAACACAAATTATGGAAGATGGGGAGCGAAAGAGGTGGAAAAAGAGATGAGCCAGAGGGAGATAAAAATGGAGTGTCGAAGACAAGGGTTTGGGGAAGATGGGACAAAGAAGGTGATTGGNGAACCCCAAGAAAAATAGNGAGACTTAAACCAGGCTTGGAAANGGGGATTTGGAGATGGTACCTGCATGTCGTGTAGGGGCTGGGATAGGATTTAGAGGAGATGAGACACAGAGAAGGTGACTGAGTNCGATAAAGGGGGCAAAGAAGATAGGGAAATTTGGGTAGGAGGGAATAAGAACCCTCCTTGATGGGTACAAAGAGAACAGAGGCCCAGAAGGGGAAAGTTGAAGAGAGATTCAGGTGGAGGAAGATGAAGATGAGGAAGAGGAGATGTCTGGAGAAGAATGACAGACATCAGGGATGAGAGGCAGGAACTGAGGAAATAAAGCTTGGGAAGGAGAGAGATGGACAGGGGGTGCAGAAAAAAGGAATCATCAGTCAGTACACAGCAGTCGGTGGCAGGCTAGACCCAGCAGGAGAGCCTCAAAGGCAGAGCCCAGGCCCAAGACTGGTTAGTAGGGAGGCTTTGGTGCTGATGAGATCTAGCAGACATACCCGGCTCGGCTCGTGTGATCAGGAAACGGGACCTGGAGTCCCAGAGGAAGGGTGCCTGAGGAGAAACACCCCCGTGAAGGTGGGAGGCTGGGAGAGGACAGTGGGGTGGTAGGGCTTGGAAGAAGGTGGAGGGAATATGGACGGACATCAGACCCTTAGTTGGAGCTTTTGGTTTGTTTCAGGGAAGGCTTAAGCCCCAGGTCTCCCTGATGATTCATTCAGCCTTTGGGACANTAGGCNGGAGACTATTGAGGACCAAATAGCNGTGNGGGAGGAGTTATATGTGATTTCCTCCAGGGCAGGACACAGGGGTCTGGGGGACTGAGATCAGCTTCTCACGCACTCCGCTCTCATTGCCCTTGCCCTNGCGCACACACCTGCAGTGCCCTACAAGTTCTTCCCCGAGCCGTCGGGCCTGCATGAGAAACGCAAGCAGCGGCGTATCCGCACAACGTTCACAAGTGCGCAGCTCAAGGAGTTGGAGCGCGTCTTCGCCGAGACCCACTACCCCGACATTTACACACGCGAGGAACTGGCGCTCAAGATCGACCTCACTGAGGCTCGCGTGCAGGTGCGTGGATGCATGCACGTGCTATGCACGAGCTTGCTAGAGGAGGGTGCTGGAGATTAGNCACCTGGGAGCCAGGGACAGCTACAGTTTGCAAGCCAAGACAGTTCAGGTGTGGCTGAGCAACCAGGGGAGGCAGCGGGCCGAGACTTGGGCTCTCAAAGACCGGAGCTGAGTAGCTTAAATTTGCCTCCGACTCGGTATTCCTACCCCTACCCCCCACCCCCGTTAACTCGGAGGTTTAAGAATTATTAGTCAGAAGCCAGGAAGCAAGGCGGCGGGGTTGACAGGNGACTGACGGGTAGGATCAGGCCAATCAGTACTTCCAGATGACGGGCCCAACGTCGCAATTTGGATTCCTGAGTCAGTCAAGTTTAAGTTTGGGGCGGCTTCAGGAAGGACAAGAGAGACCTGGGGTGTGCAAATCCCAGCTGTACAAAAGGCCTCCCTAGGGCCCCGACCCACTCTTCCCTGTCCTAGAAGGCTCCAGGTGAATGCCCAGCTTCCTAAAGAGTATGCCTAGGGTGATAAGACTGGCAGCAGAGCCCCCTCCAGGAGGCCAAAATACAGGGAGGCAGCGGGGTCTGCGGGTGAGCAGATCATAGGAACAAAAACCTAAGGGCACCAGAAGCGGGAAGAATGGACGGAGCGCCGAGTGGACTGGTGGAGGGCGGAAGGCTGTAGACCTCCGACTAGTAATAATCCGAGACCGATCCTTTCTGGACCAAGGTCTCTCACGCGCCTGGTGGCCCGGGGCTGAAGTGCTCCCCGTGACCGTCCCCTGGGTTGACTGGTCCCTGTGCCCACAGGTCTGGTTCCAGAACCGCCGGGCCAAGTTCCGCAAACAGGAGCGCGCGGCCAGCGCCAAAGGCGCGGCGGGAGCGACGGGAGCCAAAAAGGGCGAGGCGCGCTGCTCGTCCGAGGACGACGACTCCAAGGAGTCCACGTGCAGCCCCACGCCCGACAGCACCGCGTCGCTGCCGCCGCCGCCCGCACCCAGCCTGGCCAGCCCGCGCCTGAGCCCCAGCCCACTGCCCGCCGCGTTGGGCTCCGGGCCCGGGCCCCAGCCACTCAAGGGCGCGTTGTGGGCCGGGGTGGCGGGCGGCGGGGGCGGNGGGCCCGGTGCGGGAGCGGCAGAGCTGCTTAAGGCTTGGCAGCCGGCGGAACCCGGCCCCGGGCCCTTCTCTGGAGTTCTGTCCTCTTTTCACCGGAAGCCCGGCCCCGCCCTGAAGACAAACCTCTTCTAGCCGCGGGCGTCTGGAGGCACCCAGCCTGCCGCAAGAGACACCCCTACCCTCCTGGACCCGACAGTCCCTCCCTATCCCGGCCGCCTGCCTGGAAGCTCCCCGTCGTCCCCACTGCCCAGCGTCTGATCCCTAGATGTGGCTTCCCCTTCGTTGTAAAACAAGCCAGGGCCACTCTCGTCCTCACGCGCCCGCACCCAGAGGAGGAGTCCTCACACCGGGATCCCCTCCAGGGCGGCCAGAAGCCCTTTCTAGCTTGGCTTTCTTAGGAACCGGGATCAAATTACACCTGTCCCTAACACAGTGCCCAGTCATTAAGGGTCCTAAGAAGCCGAACTGACAGCTCCTACTTTTCAGCTAGCTGGGCCAGCCACTCCTTAAAATCAGCAACCTGAAGGGACCCACTGCCAATTTCCTAACGAGTCACCTCCCATCCCTAGCCAGTCTGGTGCAGAGGGAAGACACACTAGAGGGGAAAGGCTGTCGGGGAACGGAACAAAGTGGTTTTCCTTTACCCTTATTTTTTTTTCTTTCAAAAAAACTTGTAATTTATTAAGGTGATTTTGCTCAATCCAAATAAAACTTAATTTATTGAAGACATCAAGCCGGCAACCTTTCCGAGTTCCCAAGATGGGATAAACTGTTGGCAAAATCCCTGCCCCCAATGCGATGGCAACCAGCAAGGCTCCTTCCCTCTTTACCGCAGACTGCCTCGAATTCCCTGGGCAAGGGCAGTACCGACCAGAGATTCAGCCAGAACTAGGCAAATTTGCATTTTGTGGCCGAGGTCCTGCCCCACCCCAATAAAATTAATGTGCCCTCCCTCCCCAAAACCCACACAAAAAAACTTAAATAATCCCAGCCCAGTTCTGGGCCTTTCCTTCATTTCCGGACGGCTGTCCTCAGAGTAGGAGTTGCAGGGAGGAACTTTTCCCCTGTGGTTCAGGTCCGAGGGAGGGAAGTAGAAACATCGATCGAAGTGGGGACCAGGATGTACCCAACTATACCCCACGTACAACCCTGAGGCTGGGAGGTGTCCATACCGGAGTAACCCTCGGACTTCATTATTACCACAGGCTACTAAACTCCCCACCCTGGGCCTAAAAGCTAGGTGGGGAGCACTTTGTCCTAATTAGAACATCCCAAACAATTGGGCAGTAGGGAGCACTGATCCCCAATAAANAGACAGAGATGCACTGCCACACCCCTTGTAACTTTTTAACTCCTGGTTGCACGCGCCATTCCCAAAGGGGAAAAAGCTCTGATTTTGCAGCTTGGCGACATTTTATCACTTGCTGAGCTGCAGGGTGTCCAGAAGAAGGCGCTTGTGAGCAGGATCCTGCACCCCAGCTTCCTCCAGGTCTTCCTCAGTGATGTCACTGCAGGAGTTAAGAGAAGCTGTGAGATGGGCTTGGAGGTCCTAGGGCCCCGCAATCCCACCCTTGAGGCCAGACACCCCGCCCTGTCCACCTCCAGCCCCGCCCCCACCTGAGAAACTCCAGGTCGTCCCAGCCATTGTGCACCAGGCCCTCCTCATAGCGTTCCAAGCCGATGGCCCGCAGCCAGGCACCCATGCCCGCCTCTCCCAGCCCGCTGGCCCGCCCGCCCTGCGGGCACGGAGCCTAAGGGAATACGGCATGTTAGCGGGGAGAACTAAGGGTGGCTTCTCACAGAAACACATGCAAACAGCCACATTCTACCCATGCTCTAGGGGGAAAGAAGGCAATGAAGCTGATTCATGTGTCCCCAAAAGGCCCACTATCCAGCTACAAGCAAAGGGGGATATGGACACCAGTGAGTTCTGAGTGACAGAATGAAGGAACACTGCCCATCAGGTACACATAGCCAGCTCGCCCTGGTCTACACACCTCCTCTGCCAAGTCTTCTTGGATGCTCTCTCGGATGCGGGGTGGAGGGAAGCTGAGGGGACGGCCATAGTCAGAAGACCCTCGGGGAGGCTGCAATTCCAAGGGGCTGGGGAGGAGTGCTGAGCGTCCAGGCCCAGGGGCATAATCTACCTCACTGAGTGTTTTGGCCATTTGCAGTACTGAGCAAGACCGGTCGTCCCCACTTGCAACCTCCCCCAAGAAAGTACTGGTAGGTGAGGTGCCTGGGGGTAGAGGTGGCCTTGGATGGGCCTTGGGAGGTGGTGGACCACGGGCCTCACCCCCACTTCTGCCCCTGACCACTGGCACTGACAAAGGATCCAGGCTAGGGGGCAGGAAGATGGCTGAGTCCGGCAGTGGTGGAGGTGGGAAATCCGGAGGAGGCAGTGTACCCCCGGAGTCCTCATCAGATGAGCTTCCCTCTCCCGCACGAGGGGTCCGGTGGCGCCCAAGCTGTGGAGCAGGCACTGTGATGGCCACTTTATTCTTGGTGGCAGGTGGGACAGGGGCCCTGGCAAGTGAGGGTGGCTCCAGGGGCAGCAGCTGATGTGGGACCCCTTCTAGGACATAGTAGGCAGGGTTGTTGAAGCTGTTCTTGGGTGGAGGGGCTGCCACTCCTTCCAGCTCAGCCGTCCCCTCTGGCTTCAACCTAGTTTGGGAACAGGAAAACTTTCAGGACCCAAGGTAAAGGGCAGTGGGTACAGTGGAGGGAGCTGGGGAGAAGTGACAAAGGTCCTGGTCCTAGACTTGTACATGACCTTGAGTAAGTCACTGGCTCACTNTGAGCCCTTGATTTCATGGTCTCTAAAACTGAAGGGGGAGTGCAGAAGGGAAAACCCTAGCTCCTTTTCCTGACTTGCTCACACCTCAGCTCTTTTATGATTTTATAACTGAAACCTGAGCTCACATGGGTGAAATGGGTAAAAAAAAAAAAAAAAAAAAAAAACAAGCCTGATGAGGGTGACCAAAGAGATCAGAAAAGCCTCCAGAAGCAGGTGGGGATCCTTCTGCAGAGTCCTACCCAGGCTCAGGTTGGTGTTCTACCCACAGAACGCTAGTTTCCCATTAAACAGGCCCTCACAATTTAGCCCAAGCTAACCTCAAAATCTCAACCCTCTTGCCTTAGTCTTCCTGGGTGCTGGGAGAGTAGTGTATGCCAAGATGCCCAGGCCCGGGACATTGCTATGTGACAGGAAGTTTCCTGGCCCATTGGGTTTGGGAAACTTATTAAACAAACTTTACATTTCTTTCTTATCCACATTCTCGGAACCTTTGCTAATACTTATGTACATAATATGTAATAATGGACATCTGAAAAGAATCTAGCAAGAAGCATATGTCAAATTTTTGGCCATGAACCCATTTCCAGTGGGGCCTTTTGTTAGGTGCAGCCTCATAGGGTGGACCCTGAGAAACCCCAGAGTGAGCCTGGGCCTCCTTCAAACAACTTCAAGCTGTGTCTGGTTTTGTTTGTGTTTGCTTTTGTTTGTTTGTTTGTTTGTTTTGGCTGTTGCATTCATTTGTAGCTGAAAATGACTGTGAACACCTAGTCCTCCTGCCCCATCTCCCAAATACTGAGATTATAAGCCTTGGTACCATGCCCTAGCTCTAGAACCCATTTCTACATCCATTTTTTTAAAGGCAAAATTGAGAGAAAACATTAATTGTGCTCCTTTTGACTCAGAGCCACATCTAAGGCTGGCCACTGTCACCCTGAGGTGTCAGACCACTCAAACAGCAGAACCTCACCTGGCTGGCCCTGAGAGCCATAGCAATGGACAGAGTTAGGGGATAGCAAGTCTCTCCTCTTACCTGGGGTTCAAGGGCTCCTCCCTGGGGACTGCTCGGGGTGGGGCTGGCGGCCTGCCAGTTGGTGGGGGCTTTTCAGGCTCCTCAAACAACTTGGACAGTGGACAGGGGGCCTCTGTGGAAGTTGTCTTGCGGCTCCCAGATCTGCCAGAAGTATGGAACAGGGAAAATGATGTGGAACCGACCAGGAGCTCCNAAGTGTCCCTTCTTGTGGTTCTCAACATAACCCTAGCTCACCTGTGTTCCTGGCTGCCTCGCGACACTGAAGGAGCCTTGCTTTTCGCACCTGTCTCATCCTTATCAATGCTGATCCATTCTGGGGAAACAGAGAAGGCAAACTTAGCGGGGACTTGGGGTCCTGGATCCTAGGAATATTAATGGGCACTGAGACTATCTAGTCCCTTCCCAGCTCTCCCTCGGGGAAGACCCACTCAGTCATGGCTGCAGAACCTTCTGGTACCACANGATTCCAACATACTGCCACCCTGGGTCTGCCCCGCCTACACCTGGCCCACACTACCACATCGGATGCCCCACACCCTGCTCAACGGAGCCCCCACCATAGAGCCGCTCACGGGTGCCCAGGCGCTCTGTGGGCACCCGCACCTTCATGGAGCCTCGGATGTTGCCTGTCTCCTCTCCACGGTGGGACAGGAAGGTCAGGAACTGCTGGGCCGTGCTGCCAATCATCGATTTGAGCGCAACCACGCACTCCCCTAAGGAGTAGATAGAACAGACCAGCAAATTGCCAGACCTTTCTAGGGTGCTACCTGGTTTCCTGTACCCCTGGGTACCTCTTGCCCCTCACCATAGGATTCATAGCCATCCATGGACTTGACTGTGAGCAGGAGATGCTGGTCCTGCAGGTACTCGATGTCAGCCAGAATTGGCTTAAGCTGAGGAACAGAGAGGCCCAGTGAGGAACACTGCCCTAAATACCCCCATCATGCCCTTCCCACAGCATTCNTGGTCCCACTCACCCCTTGCCCTAAGGCTTTTTCATGGTCACTCTTAAAGACCAGCCCTTCATGGTCTTCATCATCACTATAATTAACTAATTTTCTGTGCCATCAATGGACAATACTAGACATTTATCAAAGGTCCAGGAAGCATTTATTAAACCAATGAATAAACAAACTACAACTTGGTTCCACAGTTCCCAAAGATGCAACTGTCTTTGTCCTTATCCTTACTTGTGTACAAAAGCACACACATGCACACCCTCCAGCCTGGCTCTCCCTCCCAAGGAGCCCCGAAGTGTGCTCTGCTTCTTGCCCTGTGAGCCCCTCTATCTCCCAGTCGGGGGCCCTTCCTACAGCCTCACCGTGGGCAGCTGGCGAGAGGACCACTGTACTTTGAGGAAATTGATGTTGTCACTGCTCTGAGCATCATTCTCGAAGCTCTTCTTGTACTCTGGGGTGAAGGTGAGAGGACCCGGCTGAGGGGCTGACCACTCTGAGCAGCCTTGGGCATCCCACTCTCTCTTGACCCACAGCCAGCAATGGCCCCCTCTGACCTTCCAAGCAGGTAGAATAGAACTCAATGAAGAATTTGGTGCGGCTGGCTGTCTTCACAATGGCCTCAATGCTCTCAAACTCAATGTAGGCCTGGTCTGAGGTCTTAGAGAGCCCTGAGGGGACAAGGGAAAAACTGTAAGCGAAAGGGTGAGGGTGCTGAGCTTAGGACAGAAAATGAGGGGCCCTGGCAGATCTGAAGATAAGGCAAAAAGGAGTCTCCCAGTCCCAAGTCAATAGAGAGACCTACAAACCCAAATNTGGGGCAGAAAGACATGCCGAGCATGAACGGTTCATGTCAGAGGGCATGGGGACCAGAGTGCCTCTAGGCTTGTCTGCCAACACCATGCCACATCTGCAGGCANACTCAAAGCACATGTGTGACAGATACAGACACACAAGTATGCCACACCTCCAATGATGACCGAAGCTCAGACAGCCTCACACATCATAGGTTCAGAAACACCCCTGCACTCACACAAACACACACCCAAACATATATGTGTGGCCGGTCAAGCCCATCACATCCCTAGGCCACTGTATGTGCTCTCCCACACGTCTCCGTATCAGAACAAGCACCTTTCTTGGAGATGAACTGGGAAGTAACTCCAACCTCAAATGTCCCAAACACAGGAGAATGGTCGCTGGTGACGATGTCATCAGTGCAACCTGTTTAGGGGGACAGGAATGGGGGTTCAAGAGAACTATCCCTGCTCTCTGCACCACTTCCCAAAGGAGAGCTGAGGCAGAATAAATGACCACCCAATGTCTCCCATCATCCTTTCCCAAGGCTCTGACCATAGGAATTGCAGATGATATGGGTTTCAGGATAGGATTTCCATAGAATCCGGTCACACCACGAAGGCACATTGGTCCGGACCTGGGACAGGAGTGGCAATGTGGTCAGCCCTGTCAGCTGGGAGTCTCAACATGGGTCCCACCCAGAGATGACAAAACCCCACTCCTCTTCTATTACTGGACCCAGCACCTGCCTTCTTCCTTGGATTCCCAAAATAGCCAACATCACCCTAAAGGCCTCAGGGAAGCCATAGAAGCTGAAGTAAATTGCAGAGACCCAGATCCTTGACATCCCATCTCCTGACTCCCTGGAACCAGAGGAAGGTCCCTACAATCTGTATTTTTCACTCACCCCAGTTGGCTTCTGCTTGTGCCAAGCATANGTGTCCCTGGAGCCCCGCTCATAGCGGTAAGTGGGTGGGAAAGATATCTCCTCCTCACCTAAAGAGAGCAGAGGACACACGAAGTCCATGGCTCCAACGACCCAGGCATATTCCAAGCCCCAGGGCCATCACTGAACACTGCCAGGCCGTCACTCACTGAATCGAAGGAAGACCTTGTGCTTCTCCCGCTCCAGGTTGAGCTGGTCCACCCTGAGCAGGGGCTCAAACTCTCTCCTACTAATGTAGTTCAGGATCTCCTGCGGTGCAGATACAAACGCCAGAGGCTTGCCTCTCGAGAAGAACCATGCAAACTTCCCCTCCCAATGCCCTCCTTTACGGCCACCCGCCGGGCCNTGCTGGCACCTGGATATCCATGTCTAAGCGGTAGTTCAGGTCCCCAAACCAGAAGAGATGAGTGAATCGCAGAGAGATGTCAAAGGCACTGAGCTGCCGATCACCCAATGAAAGCAGACGCAGAATGTCTAAATAGTTCTGGTTCCGCCTACAGGGGAGGGATCATGGCAGATATCCAGAGTCAGGAAGGGGGGACAACATAATGGTGAGAAGTCTTTGGGGTCAGGGATGAGAGTCCCCACAGATGGAGAAAGCAGGCAGAGACAAGGCCATGGTCAGGCAGAGACAAGAGGGGTCCTGAGCAGCTTGGTGGGGGAGGTCTCTGGGGACAGGAATGTAGGAAGTCAAGGCCTGGGCAATGGGAAAAGGAATGGGTCTCAGGAGAATGGAGGATAAGAAGAGAGACATGAGGAAGGTGTCTCTCACCGGGTAGTCTTCTCATTTCCTGAGGTGAGATGGCAATTCACGAAGCCAAATGAGGTGCCATTGAACATGAAGGAGACACCCACAGCTCCCTTGTTTCCTGCCAGGACAAGAAAAAGAAGATGGCTGAAGAGGGACCACCTAAAAGGGGAATCCAACTGTCCTCTATCCCTCCAAGCAGCACAGTCAGCATCCTTCTTTCCCCAGAACAGACGAACGCTTGCCTTNGCTCGGGGTCTCCCTTGGGGCTAGAAAAGATTTAGAATGAGAACATACAAAGTATCCCATATGTGAGAAAACTGAAACCATGCAAAGTTGGGGGACCCTGAGAAGAGGCAGGAGGCATGAAGAGAAGCACNTCACCCTCAAGGGCCCACCTGCCCTGCTCACCCAGGGTGTTGGCGATGCCAGTCTTCACACTGGACGTACTGACATGGCTGATTCGGTTCTCATGCTCTGGCTTGACCAGCACTGCCACCTTGATGTTCCACAGTGACTGCATGGCAATCTATGGAGAGAGAGTGGGGTCATCCTTGCCCCAAGCCAAGGTCCCTACCTGCATTCCCCATGGCCCATCATCTACACTGCCTTGTCAGTCATGAGCTAGGAAGGCTTGCTATCCCTTTCTAGAGTAAACAAAAAGAGCATCCCTTCCTGTGGCATAAAGAACTCATAAAATTCAAGTTCAGTCTCCCAAAGGAAACATCAGGGCTTAGAGGGAAAGTCATGTGACCAGTACTCCCCAGGGCCAGCCATGTAATGAAGCAGAAAACACAAGGTCTGTGAGAACAAGAGACCAGGAAAGATAACCCCCCTCACCGGGCGGTAATCCAGATCTGTAAGCTCCTTGAGGCCCCCACGCAGCAGATCCAGCCACTCTCTGTCACCCACTGAGTTCTCCTGGGTCCCAAAGACATAGATATCATGGGGTATAGTGACTGTGACCTCATCCAGGGCCTTCCCCAGTCCCTTTGATGTGAACCAAGATGTCACGTTTTTTGGAGGTGGTACACTTCCTGGAGGTGGAGGGGAGACAGCAGGAATCAGAGGGGTGGGTCATGCCCTAGCCCTGGGCCAGCTTCCTCCCCCACCATAACCCTGGGCCTGACCCATGTTCCAGGTGCCTATGAAGACAGAGATCATGTCCGGCTCATCCTGCTTGGAATGCTTGTTCTTCATGAGCTGCAGAAGCTGGCAGAAGGCTTCTCGCTTCTGGGGGAGGGATGGGGGGAGGGAGGCACAGCAGCCAGTCAGGGACAGTAGGCACTCAGCAATCCTACCCTTCCACAGGGACACCCCGCTTTGTGGCAGGTATGAGAGAAGGGTCATGCCTGAGGCTGCCCACTGTACAACACACTAGGAAAGCACTAGCAAGTGCTTACTGAATATTGAAAAAAAAAGTGAGTATTGGAATCCAACATCGGGCTATCTACTCTCAATACACACCCTGCCAAAAATGACAGGCCCACACCTCATATCCCAATAGGATATATCCTCTGGAGACTCCGGCAGCCCCCAATACCCTGACACAGGCTGCAACTCACCCGGGCACTGACAAAGATGAAGTCCTTGCGCTGGGTCCGATCTTTCTCCTTTTCAAACACGACCCCCAGCTTGTTCTGCACGCGCTGAGATTTAATGAGCTGCCGGACTAGAGGAACGAAAGGGGAAGTCACACAAACCCGCGCTATCAAGCTGCCCACCTCTCCCAACTCTGTCCCTAGCTCACTTCGGTCATGTGTNAAGGTCGTCCAGTCCTCCTGGGAGTCTCGCTGTCTCCTCAGCAGTACCAGCCTCCCACCCTCCACATCCACACTCAGTGTGAACTTCTGGGACTTCCCAATCTTGGTCAGATCACCCAGTGTCACATCCAGCTTCACCTGTAAGACAGGAGTGGAAAGCCTGCTGACAAGACCTTAGATAGGAGGTACCCCCTTTGTCTCCAGCCACCTTCTNCCCTGTGAGGCCCCACCTGCCATGTACCTCAAAGGCCTGCACAGGGATGGTCTTGGCCTTTCGTGTGGAAGGCTGCAATGGAGCAGGGGGTGCTGTGGAGCTCATGTCCTGCAGTGCCTTTAGGGCCTGAGGGGGTAGGGAAAAGGTGAGGTGAAGGGACATGCTGAGGGATGTAACAGGGCGGAGCACCACTGATGCTGGGATAAGTGACTGCAGGGGCAGGTAAGGGCAGGTTAGTCCACCTTCTTCTGGATGCCTGACAGGAAGTCCTTTAGCACAGATAGCTTCAGCACGAGGCTCTCCAGCTCTTGCTCTCCAGTCTGTGGTAAGCTCTGAGGGGGAGAAAATAAGGGTGGTACACAAGGTTCNTAAGCAGAAGCCCCACACACAGCTCCAAGGTATGTCCCACCTCTGGAGACCTCCNTACAATCTCACCTGCTGTTGCAAAAGGCGGGTCACCATAGGCGAGCTCTGCTGATCAAATACCTTTGACAGGATCTCCAGGCCTGACAGGACCTTGTCCACCTCACTAGGGGAGACAGAGGAGTCAGAATCCCTACCCTGACCGTCACTCAGGGAACATGGTATTGACTTAGTGTGGTACTTCCACCTTCAGTATATAGTAACAGGGTACAAGGGAGGANGTCAAGACACAGTGGATGGCTCACTGTTCAAGGTCTCAGACCAGAGTGTGACACACNGGCTCAGCCATCCCAAGTACCTATGCAGCCTTCGGCATGAGGTGACAAGGGTCCGGGTGAGGTGGGGCAAGTTGCTGGCTCCACCGCGTACAGCCTCCAGGTCCAGCCCGTAGCTGCCCTTCAGGTACTCATGTGACACGGTGCTGAGTCCGTTGGGAGCACTTGCAGGAGAGGTGAAGAATCANGGGAGGTCCTGCTGCCTGTCAAAGCACCCCTACTCTACCCAGTACATCACGTACTGGAGGCAATCAGAGTGGAATATGCCAGAGTTTCTGCCCCTGGAGCTGAGATGGGGTGGGGTCCCTAGTGGGGCTTAGACAGTCAAATGGGGAAACAATTCTCAGAGAAGGGACTTCCTGCTCAGCAGAGGGGGCTGCGAGGGTCTCACCTCTCAGCTGCTGGAGTTGTGGGAGTCTCAGGGGGTTGCAGGGGGCTGCTGGGCCCCACAGGGGCAGAAATGCTGGTAGAGCCAGAGCGCGGGGGTAGGGGGGGCTTCTCATCCTCCACATCTGTGGACAGGGAACAATGGGATAGCAGTTTCGACTCAGTGTTACGTGACAGGGAATATGCCATGGCTGTCAGAGACTGCCACAGAAAAGAGGGTATAGCGTGGGGCACCATGGTTAGGGGGAAGTGGGACTTCAGGGAGGTGGGGATGGGAAGAAACAGGGAGAGTCAAGGGCCTGGCAAGAAAGAGATTTTCTTTTCTTCTTTGCACATATATGCATGTGCGCTATGTAAGCATGTGAATACATGTTAGCATGAATTTGTGTGTGTGTGTGTGTGTGTGTGTGTGTGTGTGTGTGTGTGTCTAGGCTCGAGACTAACGTTGAGTGGCTTCCTCCATCAACTTCACCTTATTTATATATTGAGGGATTCCCTGCCCACGGCCACCACACCTAACCACCTTTCATGTGAATCTGGGGATCTGAACCCCACTCTCATCCTGGTACTTACGTACCCACTGAGCCATCTCCCCAGCCCAAGGAAGGGATTTTTCATGCTGTAAGACCAGCAATACCTGAGGCATCTCGGTCATCTGGTGGATCTGGCTCTCTCTCCCCCTCTACAGGCAGCAGCAGAGCACAAACAAGACCCTGGTTGGGTTGAGCATACAGGCCTATAAGCTCACCTAGGGTCTGGAATCGGCGCACAGGAACACCCTGTGAGGTCTGAAGCAACAAGGATGGCAGAGTCAGCCAACAGGTCCCCAAGTCTGAGGCTAAACCAAAATTAGAGGTCACAGGTCTGAGCTCCTACCTGCACAGCCAAGAAGTCCTCTCCATCTGGCAGAATGCGGTATGTATGTACATGCTTTTGATACCTAGTGCAAAGCAGGGACCAGAACCTGTCACCCCCAGGCTGGGGGTCTGAATACCAACCATTTCTTCTTCCTATTTACTCCTGCTATCAGGCTCAACCTCTGGCCCTCTTTGGATTCTCTAAAATCACTTGTCCAGGCTGCACAGGGTTAATGATGGGGCAGTCAACTTCCGCCCTCTTAGCATTGCCAACAAGAGCAGGAATAACTAGGCCCCCCCCTCCCCACTCTCAGACCTCCACAGCCTCCACACCCACCCACAGAAGGGCCTGAGAAGCAACAGGCAGCTCTTTTGTGGCCTCTACAGCTGTCTAAACAGCCCCTCTGGGCTGTGGTACCAGTCTGGGCCCCCCGCCAGAGTAAAAGTCCTCAGAAGCCTGGTTAGCTCCTATTTGCATGCATGGGCAATGTGCTAACACACATGTAAGGCTCTGTCTGTTTATGTTGGTGTCTGGCTCCACTCGAGTGGGGTGTGCCAGGGGCAGTTTTACAGGGGATTGTGGGGGCATCAACCTAGGGCTTTGCTTTCTCTCCTTCTCAAGCATCAGGAAACTGGAATGACCCAAGGGGGATCCCTATGGAAGACTCAGCCTCTAGGAACCCCAAGCCAAGAGGGGTGCTGACAGATGGCAGCAGCAGCTGAGCAGGTAACAGCTGAGCCAGGCACATACTAAGTGGGGGATGGAAGGTTCTTTTGGCCTCCACACCTCAAAGAGGTATTGGGGTCTCTGTCTATGCTGGGCAGAAGAGGGTGCTGGCTCCAGAGAGGACCAAACACCACAAGGTTATTTTCTCCCTAAAGCTAGCCCTACCTTAGTCAGNGGAGATTACTTTGTGGTGTCAGGATCTGTGTTTATAACAATAATAGCATCCCAGTAACCAAACCCTGGCTGTGTTACGAATCTCACATAGCTCACTTCATACTCACACTGTAAAGCAGATATTTATTAATATTTCCATTCTCCAGATAAGAAAACTGGGGCTCAAAAGGAAAAAATGATTTGCCCAAGGTCACAAAACAAATAAAAGGCAGTACTGGCTAGTATCTAGAACCAGGACAGAAGCAGTTTGTCTGTCAGGGCAGGGGTGTGTCTTGAATGTTATTTGTGTACATGTGATGTGTATATAGGTAAGCACGTATTTGGGAAGCCTAAGAAACCTGCCCACTTCTGATCC
>LZPO01117126.1:139121-150201 GCA_001675575.1 Neotoma lepida
ACACCACTACCACACACAGCTGCCAGGTACAGCCACAGGACCAGGCCCACTCGAAAGACTGCCAAGTCTAGCTTTACACTCAGCACTCATTCATGGCCAGCTAACCAGAGCTCAATCCAAAGCTAAGACTCACTCATTGATTCATGAAATGAAGGTGCTGTCCCACACAGCTTCACCCAAGTCCTCTCAACACCCACTTTTCCACCCTACCCCACAATCAAATATAGCCGCAAACTCCTAAGGAATTGCTGGGCATCCAAACACTGGTCCCTCTGCCCCCTACTGCCTATCACTAACTGCTTTTAAAAGAACTACACGCACGTGGAACATGCATCCTTTCCCTGTGCACCTGGGGCACGGAGGGAGTCTAAGCAGGTCTGCCACAGTCTGCAGACATTTCTTCCCATCACACCCACCCTGGGCTTAAGAACTCTGGCCTCAGGCCCCAGAAAGTGCTCTCANACAGCAGGAAGTGCTCCCCTGTATCCTTCCTCCACCCAGCCATAAAGTCAAGGTCTTCACTCGGGGTGGAGGCGGGGCTGCAGCCCCATATAGCTCCAGTCACCCCACTACCACGATTACCACCACCACCAAGGAACACTTCGACGTGCACCCGCCCTACTCACAGGACGCAGAGTGCGAAGGCCCCAGCCACGCTCTCGCTGTCTCGCACCAGGAAGCTGCCATCGCGGCCCGCCCGAGCTAGCAGCTCCTCCGCCGCAGCTCGGCTCAGGTCGCGGTGATACCAGGCAGGGGCCGGGCTGCCCAGCGCGCCCCCGGGGCCCGGCGCCCCACACACTGAGGCCATGGCCCGCCAAGGGCTCAGCGCCGCCGATGCCTGCCGCCCCGCGCCATCCGCCCGGGAAAGCTTGAAGTCGAGGCTGGGGCCGAGCCCGGGTCCCGGGCCTGAGAAGCCACCAGCCCGAGCGAGCCCGAGATCGGGGCTCCACGCCCGGCCGCACCGGCCGCCTCGATCTCAGCGCAGCCGCCGCCGCCAGCAGCGCCGGCCCCAACTTGAAGAGAAAGAAAGAAAAGTTTGTTCAGAGGCGGCGGGGGAGGGGCAGGAGCGAAGCTTGGAGCTGGCCGGTCCCCTCCCCCTCTACTCGGCCCAGGGCCCGGGCCGCCCCTGCCCCCAACCTTTCAGCAAGGACGATGCCCCCACAGCCCTACAGGACTCCCACTTCCCAAGCCCCGCAATTATCTTGTCCCCCCACCTCAAGAAGATCCAGTTCCCTGTACCCGCTCCCGGACAATTTGAGAGTCCCAGCTCTCCCTGGTGAATTCAACCCTTCCAACGATTCGCAATGAGATGACCCCTAATCCCTATAAAAGTCTGACTCTACTACACACCCTTTCTACTCGGCACCCCCACAGCTCTGCGGGATCCGGGTTCTCAAAAGAAGGCTCCAGGATGAACCTCCCCAACAAATACCCCCATCATCCAAGCGAACAAGTTCCCCCAACTCTTGTGAGATCAGAGCCCCTTCAGACCTGAACCCCCAAACTCCGATCCCTGACACATCCCACGAGACCCCTTCCAATGAGATCTGATACCCCACTCCCCCACCCACCCCCACACGCACGAGGTCCAATATCCTCAAGCCCCTCACGCACCGGTCCCCGCAGGCCCTCCAGCCTGGCAGAACCCTTCCCCCATCTCCGCCAAGTACCCTGGCACCACGCCCCACACCCGCAGGCCCAGGTTCTGCAGTCCCAGACCAGGAGGACCCCCCTAGACCATCTAGAAAAAAGTTCCCTCAAGTCCCAGTGCCTCAGCCGCCTCGCGCAGGCCCCACCTCTGGGGCGACTCGGGTGACTCCTAGCCCGGGAAAGCCGTCCTGGACTCCCCGAGGCCACTTAAGATGGCCATCCGCCGCCACCGCGCACCCCGCGCCTTCCGCCCCGCCCGAGCCCCGCCCCCGGAGCCGGGGCTGCCCCGCGCCCCGCCTCGGCCGCCCGCGTCCGGGTCCCCGAGCCGCACGCCCGCAGAGTGACCTCGGGCCAGTCCTGGCTCTTCCCTGCGTCTGAGCTTCCCGCTGTCGACTACTAGGGTAACGTTATGAGAGCGGATTCATTGGGGCTCTGCTTGTAAAGCTCGGGGCCTGGCACGCTGCGGGCGCTCCCGGACGGCGGCTATTTTTATTATTAATTAAGGAGTAAAGAAGGTGACAGCTGTGTAAACTGTAAAGCGCGACTGGGGACTGAACGGGTATTATTAGCACCGCCTCCGCCCCGGCTACTCCCTCCAAGTCAACAAACTTGCGACTCGGTGGGCCAGGTGCGAGCAGGGAGCTCCGGGGACCCGGGTGGCTACGACCTCCCATCTACCCACCCCTGGAGCGGAAAGGGGGAGCGGCGGGAGAAGATGGGGCGGGACCCAAACGGGGCTCGGGCCCGCCCCATTTCCCCCCTAAAAAAAGACCTGGATGGTGGCGGCGTCTCCAGGGATTTCTCTTCCTGCCCCGCCCCTCTGCCCCCTGGTTCCTTAAAGGCGCAGGCCTCTAGCTGTTCGCCTACAGCCACCAACTCCTGGGAGACTGTCGGAGCATCCCTTTAACCTAGGAGAGAACTTTCGCTTTGGTAAATTGAACCTGTTGACCGTGCCTGGGGTCAGCCCTGAGGAGTTTCCTCTGTTTCGAAGGTGCTTTGGCTTAACCCAGCTGGAACAAAGCCTGGGACGTGAAGAGGAGGTCTGTAGCGGCCTTCCGGACCAGATTAATACAATAACAGAGAACTTCCACCCACCTACCTGTTTCTCTGGCCCGGCCAGGGCTTAAATAAAAACACTGAACCTCCAATCTGTACCCAGCTCCTCCTGCCCTTTTGGCATGAGGGACTTAAGGTGCGCGTCTTGTCAGGGGGCACCCTGGTGTTGTGGGCAGAGACCTAGACGATGGATCTGCAATCTGGGCTCTAGCCCAGCTACTGGTATATTGGTCTCAGACTTGTGCCTCACCAAGCGTAGCTGCGATAGGGATATGGAGACAGAGACGTCCCCAAGGGAGGAAGGGAGGGCACAGGAGACCCAGAAATCAAATCAAGACCAGATTCTGGAGATGTGCAGTATGCAAGCAGGGGTTCTTACTTGCCCATGCCTGTAATCCCGGCCCTCAGAAGGCAGAAGCAAGATCTCTACCCAGTTGTAAGCAGCTTTCTCGGTCACCCAAGGCTACGTAGGAGTTCCGGCCTCAAGGAAAGCAAGAACGAGAAGGAGGAGAAAAAGCTGTAACAACTCTCTAAAATCAATGTATTTACAGTTCCCTGAGAGGACAGACATGCTAAAGAATGGGTCTTTAGGGTGAGATGGCTTAGCAGGTAAAGGTGCTTTTGCCAAGTCTGAAGACTTGAGTTGAATACCACGTGGTGGAAGGAGAGCATTCCTGCATATTGCCCTGACTTCACAGCTGTGTCAAGGCACCCATGCAGCCACACACATACGCGTGCACACACTCGGAATAAATACGAATGTAATTTAAACGGAGGACAAGGGCTGCTTCCACCTCTGCGAATTCTGTAAAGGTTTCTAGCCTTCAGTGTCATCTGCAGGACACAGTACTGAGCCAAATGCAAGTTTACATTTCCTTTGTATCCTCCAGACTAGCTTCCTAATGGACTCTCTTCCTCTTCCGAGGGGCCCAAGCCCAGTCTATCTACATCATGGTAGGCAGTGTGAAGTTTTCCCCCTTCCTCCAGAACCTTTGCTGGACTCCTGTCTCCAGCTTTCCCATTGGAAGTGGAGTATGGAGCTAAGCAGACACATTGTGGGTATAGGGGATATGTTTTTGTCTGTGTTGGAGACAGTGTCTCCTATATCCCGTGTTAGCTCAAACTCTCCATGTAGCCAACGATGACACTGAACTTCTTATTCTTCTGCCACCTCCTCTGGAGTGCTGGGATTACAGGCCTGCTCCAACACCCCTTAGGATAGACCCTAGGGCTCCACATGCTAGACAAGCACTCTTCCAACTGAGTTACATTCTCAGCCCACGAGGGGATAATGTTTGGGAACTATATAAATAAGAAATCCTGNATCTGCCTCTCATTTGGGACCCCAGAAGCAACTAGATTCCTACAGACAACTAATGCATAGACACTTAGTTCATTCACCTTCTGGGGGAGGGAACTAATTATGAACTTTTATATAGTGACAAGGGGCATTCAAACACTCTATTTGCTCTGACCCAAAAGGATCTGTCCCCACCCACCCACAAACTCACAATGACTGCAATTCATTAGACCGAGATGTGTCACAGATTTATTAGAAATGACTGCTGTAGGGACCCCAAGCCCCACCATGGAGCAGGAACTGGATGGCAGAGGAGTGGGATGGAAGCAGGCTTAAGACTTCCTCATTCTTAGAGGAGCTGAACTGAGACCCAGCTTCAGGTAGATAGAGAAGTCTAGAGAGAAGACTGGCCTCAGCCAAGGAGCCTTAATGACAGCANTAGGGCCAGGCTGGGCACAAGAAGCTCCACTGAATGGGGAACAGCCCCAGCTGTCACAAGGGAAGCATAGAATTTCACCACCTCCTCATTGGGATTGCCCTGGGTTGAGTCAAACCACATCTGGATGCAGCGGCCGCTCCCTCTGCTGTAGTTGCTGACCTTGTAGGAGTGACTCCAGAGACCCTCACAAAGGCTGGCTGGTGTGGGGAAGTAGTGCTGAAATGTGTGGCAGACTGCTGTATCCGGGCACTTATTAATGCCTGCGGGCAGAATCATGATGAGCACAGACATTCAGCACTAGGGTCAAAACTCACCCCAGAAATTTTTAATCTCCCTCTTTCCAAACGCTAACTCTTTCTACCCCTAGGCCCTTACCTGAGGTCCAGTCCCAGCCTTTATGCCAGTCTGTCTTGCAGGTAGAGGAGGTGCGACAGGCTTCCCACCACTCCTGACAGTCCTCTTTGCATAAGGGAACATTCAGGAAACGCTCTTTCCGCCAGCTCTGGTCCACCTGGGTAGAGGGGGTGTTGGCAGCTATAACTGTAAAGAGACCGAGCCCAAGGGTAGCCCTCCTGAAGTGTGTGAGGGAAGTACTCATACCTGCTGGATCCAAGGCCCCAGGTTAGGGGAGCACTCATACAGACAGGTGTCTTGGATGAAGTGACGCTTGCAGGTAGGTGTCATCTTGCCACAGTGATCCCAGTTGAAGTTGTACAGACGGGAGTTGTCTTTGTGTATCTCCTGGCTGGTGTTGACTGAGCAGCAGGCATTTTTCTTCCATGGACTACACTAGTTGGGAAAGACACAGGGCTGAGTCTCTCTACCCTACTCTATATCATATCACCTTCCAGCCTTGCTTCCCTTGGTCCTCACTTCCCTGCCCCACACAGGCTGTTCTATGAACAGTTACCACAGAGGCCACTCTACCCTAGACCTTCAAGAGTCCTCATCTCTAGGAAAATACAATTACCACAGCATGATAAAGAAGCCAGGGGAGCCTTGTCTTTGGAATAATAGTTCTCATTATATAGCTTCTCACACTTTATAAAAACTCTTTTCAGCTGGGTATGTTGGCAACATGCCTGCAATCCCATCGTTCAGGAGGCTGAGGATGGAAGATCATGAGTTCAAGACCAACCTAGACAACATGGATGAGACTGTCTCAAAACAAACAAAACGCACGATGGTGGTGGCACACGCCTTTAATCCTAGCACTCTGGAGGCAGAGGCAGGTGGATCTCTGAGTTTGAGGCCAGCCTGGTCTACAGAGTGAGTTCCAAAATAGCAAGGCTACACAGAAACTCTGTCTCAAACAAACAAAAAACAAACAAAACATACCCTGTCATAGTGGCACAAGCTTATAAAACCAGCATTCAGCAAGTAGAGGCAGGAAGACCAAGAATTCAAGGTCATCCTCAGTTACATCCTGAGTTTGAAACTCTATATAAAAAAAAAATCAAATAAGTAAACTATCATTTAAAAATCCCAAACAAGGAGCTGGAGAGATGGCTCAGCAGTTAAGATCACTGGCTGCTCTTCCAGAGGACCTAGGTTCAATTCCCAGCACCCACATGGCAGCTCACAACTGTCTGTAACTCCAGTTCCAGGAGATCCGACACTCTCACACAGACATACATGCAAGCAAAACACCAGTAAAATAAAAAAAAAANTTNAAAAATCCCAAACAAGCCAGGTATTATGGTGCACACCTTTAATCCCAGCACTTTAGAGGCAGAAGCAGGTGGCTCTTTATGAGTTCAATGCCAGCCTGGTAGCCTGGTCTACATAGTGAGTTCCAGTCTTTTCATTTGTTCATTTAAAAAAGAAAACAACAACAACAAAAAAAAAAACAGGCCAATGAGATGGCTCAGTGAGTAAAGAAAGGCACTTGCCACCAAACTTAAGGACCAGAGTTCAATCCCCAGGCCATATATGATGGAGAGAACTGACTCCTACAAATTGCCCTCTGACCTTCACACTTGTGCTATGGCATGTATGTGTGCTCACATGAGCAAGCATGTGTGTGTGTCACACATATACAGATAGATAAATACATGTAATAAAGGTCAATGTCATATTCTGTGTTCTTGTGGGATTTTTTAACCATTTTTTTTTAATTTTATGTGTGTGTCTGCATGTATGTATGAGCAAATCAGAAGAGGGCATCAAATCTTCTGGAACTGGAGTTACAGGTAGCTGTGAGCTGCCATGTGCATGCTGGGAATTGAACTCTTCAACCTTCCACAAGAGCAGTAAGTACTCTNAACTGCTGAGCCATCTCTCCAGCCCTACGTTCAATACTATATATATATATGTTAGTATATATAAATAATAAAATAATTAGTGTATATATCAATACTAATATATATATATATATTAGTATATATGATGGAGAGAACTGACTCCTACAAATTGCCCTCTGACCTTCACACTTGTGCTATGGCACTGATATATATATATCAGTGCTCCTGGGATAGACATAGCAATCAATAATAAAATGAACTGTTAACAATGAAATAAATAAATACAAATAAGTTTTGTTTTCTTGCTTGCTAGTTTTTGAGGCAGGGTCTCACTCTGTACCCCTGGCTGGCCTGGAACTCAATTTGTAGACCAGGCTAGCCTTGAACACATAGAGATCTTGTAGTCTCTACCTCTTGAGTGTTGGATTTAAAGCTGTGTGCCACCTTACCTGGCCACGTTTTTGTTCTTAACTTTAGATTTGTGATCCACAGAGTGAATTCCAGAGTATAAAAGAGGATTTAAATATATTTGTTACAAAAGGCCACACCGAGTCTCCACCTGTTGGCATAAATGCTTACAGGCCATGTGAATTGCAGCCCTCACACCCGTGGTTCTCATAGAGGGCCTTCCCACTTCTGTGTCTGGCCCTCTGAGAATTGAGGGTAGAAACCATCGCTCCTGTGGTCTCTCAGCCTCCAGATTTCTAGAGGAGCTCTCCGTAGTCCTATCTGAACCCTACCATAAGGGCTGGTTGGGTCTAACCTCTGTGAGTCCCTGTGTTTCCATGGACCCTTACTTGAGTGATATAGAGCTTATCATCACATGGTCTCTAATTAGAGGCCTCTAAAGATCACTGCATCATCACCACCACCATGTCCTCTTCTGGGGAGAGCCCTCAGAAAATCACCCCACCACTTTCCCCACTCCCCATGTCATCTCCAGAGCAATAGCTCAGGGTATGGGGGTGTCTGGCTGCTCACCACACCCATCCTGACTTCCTCCTCCCCGGCAACACTATTCCCATCAGAACCTGGTCATGTAGCTNGTCCTCTGGGCCCGGCTTTGTCTTGTGGTGCTTGGCATCCATGCAAACGTTGAGCAGGTCTTCTCTGTCCCGGGCACTGCATGTGGTGGCTATGCAGACCAAAAGCAGGAGTGGTGTCTGTTTCCAGGCCATGTCTTTCTGTCAGAGGGAGCTGTGATTAGGGAGACCTAGATCTGTGGGGGTGTCTCATTCCTTCCCTGCCTCAGACTCTCTGTCCCTACAGTGAAAGATAAGGTCAGACTCTGCTGCTTCAGCACTCAGGACCTGAGGCTCCCTGAGGTTGGAACAGAGATCACCAAGAACGCGCTCTTACCCATGGCATGGGAGGTTTCTAAAAGGATCTGGGCTTCCCAAGCTAGAAGAGATGTGATGCCCCATGCTCTCATCTTCTTTCCGGACTCTATGACATANAGTTAAATAGTTCAGGTCCCTGGCTGCTTGCTACCTTGAAAAGGGCCAGGGACACACAAATCCTTCATTCTGTCACAAGCACGTTCTCTGCACTCCACTCTGTATCAGCTGGGTCATCATGTCAGCGTGNAAATCCTATTGCCATGGGGGAGATGATGACCCATCCCTGCCGAGTTCTCCAGATTGGCAGTAGGATCAAGTGACCTAACCCGCAGGATGGTATTGGGTTAGAGGGTACAGAAATGGAAAAAATGGTGCTTTTTAAAACGTTTCTCCCTCAATATTTTCCTTCCCTGTTCTCTGAAAGCCATTCTGCCCTGCACCCTTTCCTGACCCAGCTTCCNGGCAAATGCACCAGACCCTACCTAACCTCTCAAAGAAAACGCACACATACAAAACAATTCAGCTGCAATTGTTGAAACATGCTATAATCCCAGTACATGGAAGAGGGGGATGAGGCAGAGGAATTGTGGGTTTTAGGCCATTCTGGGCTACTTAGTGATAACTCCCCCCACCCCAAAGTAATGACCTGAAGAGCTGAGGGACAATAGAAAAGTCTCTCTTGGGACTGACAAGATGAATTAGCATCTAAAGATACTTGCTACCAAATGTAATGACCTGAGTTCAATCCCTGGAACCCATGTGATAGCAGTAAAGAACTGACTCCCCACATACATACATACATACATACATACATACACACACATACATACATACACACACATACATACACACATACATACACACACACATACACACACACACACACATACATACATACATACACATATACATACATACATACATACATACACACACACATACATACATACACACATACATACATACACACACACACATACACACACATACATACATACATACATACACACATACATACATACACACACACACATACACACACATACATACATACATACATACACACATACATACATACACACACATACATACACACACATACATACATACATACACATACATACACACATACATACATACACACATACATACACAAACATATTCAATCAATCAATAAATGTGAGACGTTTTTAAAGATTTGGATTTTAAAAATACATACATGCATACACACATACATACTTACACAAATGTCCTCTTGTTAGAGCCAACTAAAGAAACACTCGGGGTCACAGGAAGTGACAAATGTGATGGTCCCTTCTCTGCTTGCTCCTGCCTTCACCTCACCCCACTCACCACAGATCTGTCCCTTCAGGCTCAGCCTGTGACGCACTAAAGAGTTGTTAATGGAGACAAGGCTGCTTCCTCTTCCTCTGCACACACCGATCCTTTCTACAACTTTCTTCCCNAGGCTCTACACTTGAGGGACAAGATTTTCCTCCAGTTTCTCCTTTGAGTCACTCTCACCTCCCTCACAGAAGCCAGCATGATCTCTGGTTTTGTTGTTGTTGTTTGTTTGTTTTCCTCTTTCTCTCAGTTCTTCCTTCCTTTCCCCTTTTCTTTCCTTGTTCTTTTTTTTAAAGAATATATTTATTTGTATTTTATGTGCATTGGTGTTTTGCCTGCATATATATCACACACCTGTGTGAAGGTGTCAGATCCCCTATAAAAGGGGTTACAGACAGTTGTGAGCTGCCATGTGAATTGAACCTGGGTCCTCTGCAAGAGCAGGCAGTGCTCTTAACAGCTGAGCCATCTCTTCAGCCCCTTCTTGATCTGTATTTCTGAGACAGGGTCTCTCTGTGTAGCCATGGCTGGCCTTAGAGATCCTCCTTCCTCTGTTTCCCGAGTGCAGGTATGTGCCACCACACTTGGCCTCTTTCTTATTTTTTTTTTAAAGATTTATTTATTTATTATGTATACAGTGTTCTGTCTGCATGTATCCCTGTAGGCCAGAGGAGGGTATCAGATCTCATTATAGATGGTTGTGAGCCACCATGTGGTTGCTGGGAATTGAACTCAGGACCTCGGGAAGAGCAGTCTGGATTCTTAACCGCTGAGCCATCTCTCCAGCCCCCCCCTCTTTCTTATTTTATTTTCCTTTCAGTAGAACTAGTCATGGACCCAGGACTTTGAACATACCAGGCCAGAGCTCTACCACTGAGCTGCATTTCCAGTCCAGAGATTTTAGATTTATTTTTATTTTAATTATAATTAGGTAAGTATATCTGCATGTGAGTATGTGCATGTGAGTGCAGGTATCTGTGAGGGTGAGAGCCATCTTCCTAACAAGAGATATGTTCCTTCTTTGCACAAACCTGCCAAGTCCCTCAATGTCCTTGTCATCTTTCCCATTTAGAAGAGCTTACCTGAATGTCCTTGGCTTCTAGGAGCACACAGAGGAGTGTACGAGTTGGCCTGTCCCTAGGCTAGTGACAGATCAGACCCTGGGAAGTCCCCACAGTCTTGTCTGCAGCCCAGCGNAGAAGACAGGAGCTTTGGTAAGCACAAATGAGGTATGCCCACTCATCATTTCTGTTCTTCCTTCTCTTGCAAACCCCACCCTCCTCAGGGCTCCATGAGGCAGTCAGTCTAGTCTTTGCTGTTTTCATTCATCTCTTCACCTCTTGTTTTGTTTTTTTGAGACAGGGTTTCTCTGTGTAACAGCCCTGGCTGTCATGGAACTCTCTATGTATACCAGGCTAGCCTTGAACTCAAAGAACTCTGCCTGCCTTTACTTCCTGAGTGCTGGGATTAAAGACTTGTGCAGCACCATGCTGGCCTCTCTTCACCTTTTAAAAAAATGTATTTTTGTTTTTACTTATATGTGTGTGACATGTGTGTATGGGAATCCACAAATGCCAGAAGAGGGCATGAGATCCTNTGGACCTGCAGTTATATGTGGTTGTGAGCCACCCTGACTGAGTGCTAGGAATCAACCTCTAGTCCTATGGAAAAGTAGGAACTGCTCCTAACTGCTGAAGCCTCCCTCCAG
>LZPO01117126.1:166771-177534 GCA_001675575.1 Neotoma lepida
GGTTGAATAATTTAATAAGTTAAGGCTGCTCAAGGTAGCCACTGCTCAGTCTAAAAGTAGCAACAGTGTGCTCAATGATTCAAAATAGTAGCACCAGGTGTGGAGGCACACACCTTTAGTTCCAGCACCTAGGAGGCTAGCCTTGTCTACATATTGAGTTCCAGGCCAGCTAGGCTACACATGAGATCCTTCACAGGATTTGTTTGTCTCAGACACAAAACAAAACACACTGAACCCCAGCAGCAGTGTGGATAAGGGGAGGACAGAGGAACCTCATCCCTGGCTGACAGTTGATAGCTCCTAGGGAACAGAGAGTTGGTGGTGATGTCTTTCTGTACACTGTGAATATGTGTTGCTCTGATTGGTTGATAAATAAAATGCTGATTGGCCAGTAGCCAGGCAGGAAGTATAGGCGGGATAAGCAAACAAGGAGAATGCTGGGAAGAGGAAGGCTGAGTCAGGAGATGCCAGCCAGTTGGCCCAAGGAACAACATGTAATGGGATGCAGGTAAAGCCACAGAACACACGGTGACATATAGATTAATAGAAATGGGCTGAGTTTAAGTGTAAGAGCTAGTCAGTAATAAGCCTGAGCTAATGGCCAAGCAGTTACAAATAATATAAGCCTCTGTGTGTTTACTTGGGTCTGAGCGGCCGCGGGAGTCAGGTGGGAGTGGACAAAACATTCTCCTACAGAGAGTCACTTTTCTTTAGGAGCATGGTTCATAGTAGGTTGGCCATGATCCAGTGAACAGCCTTGCACCCCTATGTATGTGGGTGGCAATAATTTGACTCAGCGGTTTATTATAAAGAAAAGGAGCCAGGCAGTGGTGGTGTCTATAGAGCGAGTTCCAGGACAGCCAGGGCTAAACAGAGAAACCCTGTCTCAAAAAACAAAAACCCAACAAAAGAGAGAGAGAGAGAGAAAGAAAAGAAAGAAAGAAAGAAAGAAAGAAAGAAAGAAAGAAAGAAAGAAAGAAAGAAAGAAAAACACAGTGGGAGAACACAAGGGGGGCTTATCTAGTAGGAGTTAGAGGGCCAGACATGATCAAAATATACTGTATGCATGTATGACATTCTCAAAGAATAAACTTTAAAATGTAATTAAAAAACAAAAAACATCAAATAAGGCCTGGAGAGGCTCAGAGGTTAAGGGCATTGCTGCNCTTGCAGAGGACCTGGGTTCAGTTCCCAGTACCCACATAGAAGCCTACAACCATCTAGAACTCCAATTACAGAGAATCCAACGCCCTCCTCTGTCCTCTGCAGGAACTGCATTTGGTGCACAGACATGTGCAAGCAAAATACCCACACACACAAAAAAAAAAAGCAAATAGAACTGTAATGGTTCTCAGCTAACAGAGTCAAGATGTTCATTTATATATTGAAGGAAGCAGTACAAATTGCTTTCCTTTTGCTTTTTAAATTTTCTTTCTGGGGCAGGTGGTGATGGCACATGCCTTTATTCCTAGCACTTGGGAGGCAGCCAGAGGCAGGCAGATCTCTGTGAGTTCAAGGCCAGCCTGGTCTACAAAGTGATTTCCAGGACAGCCAGGACTGTTACATAGAGAAACCCTGTCTCAAAAAACCAAAAAATAAAATAAAATAAAATAAGATTTCTTTCACCTTTAATTCCAGCACTCAGGAGGCAGGCAGAACTCTGAATTTCAGAATTTCAGGCCAGTCATAATTACATGGTAAAACCCTGCCCCCCCCCATTATTTTTTCTTTCTCTCTCTGTCTCTGTCTTTCTCTTCTTCCCCTTCTTTCTTGACAGGGTTTCATGTATTCTAGGCTGACAATGAACTCATTATGTAGCTCAAGGTAGCCTTGAACTTCTGATCCTCCTGCCTCTACCTCCCAGGGCTCAGATTACAGCTATATGCCAATACAACCAGTTTTATGTTCTGCTGGGGATCCAATTTAGAATGCTCTGCAGGTACTCTATAAACTGAGCTACATTCCAGCCCTATGTATTTATTTGTTTGTTTATTAGCTTTCTTTATTTTATGTGTATGATTGTTTTGCACATGACCTTTGCATGCCTGGTGCCTGCATCTCCTGGAACTGAAGTTATGGACGGTTATTAGCCATCATGTGGATGCTGGGTGTTCTGCAAGAGCCAACTCTCTGGCCCTTATTTTTTGCTTTTTTGAGACACAGCCCTGACTGTAAAGTCTCAGGGTCGGACTATCCTTCTGTTTCAGACTCCCCAGTAGCTGACCTTCTGTTGTTTTACTCTACAGTTGCTGCATCATATTGATTTTATTAAATGTTTAGGTAGNTTTCAGATAATAAATGGGCTATGGCAAACATCTGTTATAGTACAGAGACCTCAGGCCCTACATGGGTGAGGGCCAGTCCAAATGTTTGCTAGATGCCCGACTCCAAATGCTTGTCAGCCAGTCTCATAGCTATAAGAGTTTCCCTTCTCAGGCTGGAGAGATGGCTCAGAGGTTAAGAGCATTGACTGCTGTTCCAGAGGTCCTGAGTTCAATTCCCAGCAACCACATGGTGGCTCACAACCATCTGTAATGAGATCTGGCGCCTTCTTCTGTATACATAATAAATCAATAAATATTAAAAAAAAAAAAGTTTCCCTTCTCAAAGGCCAGCAGAAAAGAATGACTGTGGGCAGCATACAGCCTCTTCCCTGAGACCTCCAGAGTCTTTCTCAACCTAAACCTAAACCTAAAACCACCACANTGGCCTGCCTGTTCCATTTCCCAAACTCCTCCCTAAGCCTACTTCCTTATTTGTGCAATGTTAAAACCCAGCTACTACTAAAGAAGACGAGCTACTAGCATTACACTGACAATTGGCAGCCATTATGTATTGTCAAAGTCACCCGTATTAGAGAGAACTGATGGTCTCCTCAACAGGTCTGCCCACCTCCACCATAGACTGGATACTTCTAGATACTTCTCTCTTCTGACCCACTAGTCCTCAGTCAGCCCCATGCCACTCCAGGGGTGAGTCATTCCTCATCCTACCTGGTTGTGTAAATTGTCCTCGGGGCCTGGTTTTTCTTTGTGGTGCTTGGCATCCATGCAAACATTGAGCAGTTCAGTTCTGGCCCGAGTAGCTCTTGATTGGGCACAGTCAGCCACCCATATCAGNAGGAGCAGCAACGGTGCTGTCATCAGGTGAGCCATGCCAGACCCTGAAGGAAGAGCTATGTTCAGAGGAGCCTCCAAGAGTGTACTCAGCTCCAGGGGGTGGTGCCTGCACTCATGGATCCAGTGTCACCTCCTCCTGTCTGTCTTGCCAGACTCTGAGGCTCAGACACCCTGAAGACAGTCACTGGTCACAGCGTGTTTGACATCAGTAATTCTGAGACTCAAACAAGGCAATTCAAAAACAAGAGATGGGCCATTTTGCAANAACAATTAGAGTTTGCCCACACCTATATTTGAAATCCTTAGAGGCAAATGTTTCAGAGTTAAAATTTGTAAAGATTTTATAAAAGGTGATACAGGTTGCANGGAGGTGGTGTTGCACACCTTTAATCCNAGCACTTGGGAGGCAGAGGCAGGCAGATCTCACTAGAACAGCCTAGTCTACAGAGTAAGTTCCAGGATAGCCAGGACTACACAGAGAAACCCTGTCTCAAAAAGAAACAAAAGGGAAAGAAAGAAATCCTGAAGAATAACCTCCTACAGAGGTTGGAACTATAAGCATGTGCAGCCACACCCAGGTTTTTTCTTTCCTTTTTACTTTTCAGGATTATCACTTGCGCAGTTCAACAGGCCCCTCCCAGGACTCTGTGGCCTGGGGGAGTTCTGGACAGAGAGCTGGACAGTGCTGGTATCTCAGGAGACTTAGGAGCCTCCCACAGAGCAGGGGTTGCCTTGGCCATCTTACTGTCTTTTGACTTCAGACACTGAATTTTGTGAAGGGACTGTCCAAACCTGTACCCTCCCCCCTCAGAATGCTCCAAATTGCTAAAATGTTCCAAATTTATTTCTCACAAATCCTCTCCACCTCCTTCCAAGTCTGAGTTTCATTCAAGAGTTGATAAAGTAAATGTACTTCCTGTCAGATCCAAAAGGAACTCCGCTGAACTCTGTGGTGCGTATTAGCATACCTAAACACAGGCTAGCCTCCAGGCCTCCTCAGCAGCACTGCTGCAGGCCTCAGCTCTACTTACTCAGCCNCCAACTCTAACCTTCTTCAGCTCTTGGGCATCCGTCCACCTTCTCATTCCCTTGTCACCCTGGTATTTCAGCTATGTTTTCTCTTTTGTCTTCCTTTCGGTCCCCTCCCTCTTGCCCCTGTCTTGCTCTCCCCATCTCTCCTCTCACGGCCCAGTCCAGTCTGCTAGCCATATTCAATTTACTACTTTCTCTCTCTAGACTCTTCCAGATGCCTCTGGCTGTACTCTGCTTCATATCTACAATAAAAACCTTCCCCTCAACCATACCTTGGGGTGGTCATGGCCTCAGTTTATGGATTTCCCAGCTCACAGGTGTTTCTTGTCTCCATATGACCATTTCCCTTAGAACTTGGTGTCCAGCCGGGTGTGGTGGGGCACGCCATTAGTCCCAGCAGAGGCAGGCACATCTCAGCCTGGCTTAGAGAACTAAATCTAGGACAGCCAGGGCTACACAGAGAAACCCTCCTTATCTCGGGAGACACAAAAAAGACCTTTGTGTCCTGGGACTGAAGACGTAGCTCGATTGGTAGTGGATTCTCAGAACATAGGGGCAGGAGGATTCAAGGTCATTTTCAATTACATATCAAGTTTGAGACCAGCCTGGGATGGTGAGATCCCAACATCATCATCATCATCATCATCATNATAATAATAATGATAATAATAATAAATCCCCCAAACTTGGGTGTCCTGACAGGACTCTCATCAGACTGCTTAGGCTACAGTAAACTTGCAATTGAATGCCCACCCAGCTTTCTTCTCTGCTCCACAAAACATTATTCTGTATTAGTCCACTGCCCCACCCCCACCCCAGCCTGTATTTTTGTAGTACTGGGTATTGAACCTAAGTACTCTACTGTTAAACTGTATCACAAACCTTACTTTCACTTTGCTTTTTGGGTTTTTGTTTTGTTTTGTTTTTCATGACAGGGTTTCTCTGTATAACAGCCCTGGCTGTCCTGGAACTCACTCTAGACCAGGCTAGCCTCAAACTCACAGGGATCCACCTGCCTTTGACTCCCAAGTGCTGGGTTTAAAGAGTGCTGGGGCTAAAGGCGTGCGCCACCTCCATCTGACTCACTTTGTATTTTGAGACAGGGTCTTACTAAATCACCCAGGCTGATCTTGAACTCATTATATGGCCCAGCCCTTGATCTTTTAATTTCCTTGCCTCAGCTTCTAGAGCAGATAGGATTACAGGCTCACACCACCAGATCCAAGCAGTCTTCTATTTAACCCAATGTCTACCCACTTCATCTCTCTCTTAAATCATTCACTCCAGGACCCAGCCATGCTTCTGTTAATCCACTTACTCCGATCTGCAAGTCCAGGCCAGGGAAATCAGTCCTGTTGGAGCACCNGGTGTGTNGTCAACTCCTGTGGNGCAAAACAAGACCTGCCTGCTTGGAGCACAGGTTAAAGCTCAGAGNGCNGGGCCCAGCCCAGGGCTCTCTCCACTCCCTGCTTGACCATGCGGAAAACAGACACGAATGACCAGACGAGTAACCAGATGAGTAAATGTAGAGGGAAAAAAGTCACCAGATGATAGCTAATTTCATATATGTGTGACCTACTGGACCTGGCTGAGGGGCATGCCTAAGTCCAACAGTAGGGACTACCCACCCAAGTCTGACCCTTCCCCAAACCCCTCCCCCTGCAAAATGTTCCAAATTGCTAAAATGTCCCAAGTTCCTGCTGAGTCCCCCTACCCCGCCTCCTTGGATCTTTTCCAGTCAATGGCCTCTTAAAACTTTTTTCTTTTTAACTCCCTTCAGCCAGTATTCTCTGTCTCCCTGTGAGTTGCATTCTGCCAGCTCATCACCATTTTCCTAGTCACACTTTCAGTCTTAGTCCACCTGTGACACTGGCCCGGCCATTACCACCCCANGCATACACTTAACGCACACACACACCCCCCCCCCAGACTAGGAGAGCTAAGAGCTCAGCACTTGGCTGAAGGGCAGAAGCCTTAAGTTCTGGTTAAAAGACAGACACTACTTACTACCTCACAGTTAAACCATGCTCTGATCTGGGCCTCAGTTTCCACCTCCAGATTGTCTAGGCTTCAGGCATATAGAAGGCCTTTCCAATTCAGCAAATACTTTAACATGTGCTGGGGGGTTACCTTACGGTATGAGTCAAGGGGCGTACCTGGGAACGGAGGCAGCTCTCAGACTGGCTCAGGCTTCAGCTCTGCTCTAGACTCCCTTTGCTTATTCCAGCAGACTACTGAGGTTTAGTGGCCTAGGAGACGGGGCTGCGGAGCAGGCAGTGGGAATGGAGCCCAGGAATGGAGGCTGAGATTGGGCGAAGGCCACTCAGCTGTTAATTATTGCATGTGAGCAGCACCAGTCAGGCCTCTGTAGGGATGGGAGTTAATAGCACTGGCTTGTTCTGAGGGTGTATGGCAAAGGCTTGTCTAATATGTCTGAGGCCCTGGGTTCAATCCCCAGCATTGCAAAGAAACAAAAGCCTATGAAAAGCCACACACACAGCCCTAAAAACAAAAACAGAACCTTTGTGGCTTGAGCGGCTAAGATCCAGGATCCTTTAAGATAGTCACATCCACCTCTACCATCCGTGTCCTGTTACACAGATGAGCAGAATGAGACCCAGAGAACCACAGCAGAGCCAATGGCAGGACCATCCCAAGAGCACAGGCTTCCAACTTCCAGGCCTGCTGTAAAGAATAAGAAGGTCCCGAGTCCCCAGCTTCTACAGCTACTAGTTCCCCCAACCTCACTAGCCCAGTCATTGCCCACTTCTGGTTACAAACTCACTTACGGTCTAAACCTTCTGATGGAGCCTCAGAGGTTTGAAATCCCAGACTCCCTTCTCTTCTCCACTCACTCACCTCCCACTCCCGTTATAGGTCTTCANGGTCCTTTAAGGATCTGAGCTAATTTTAACACCTCCCACATCCCATTGCAGCCAAAACAGAAGCCCCCACTCAGGAGTCCAGGGTGATGCTGCTGTTGGAAAAGGGAGCAGATTTGAGCAGGAGAAAGTGTAGAGCTGTTGATCAGGTACCCGTGTGCATGTGGCCCCAGGGAAGCTTGCAAGTGTCACATAAATGTGGGAGCTGCGAGCCCATGTGTCTCAACAGAAATTTAGGGAAGGTAATAGAGGCCAATACCTTGGTGAATACAGGGAGAAAGATAAAAAGAAGGAGAAAGAGGACGAGGAGGAAGGAGAAGAGGCAATTTGGCCTCTGGAGAAAAATCAGNCGAAGAGGAAGGCCCTACAAAGAGACCAGCTCCCAGGAGGTCTGATTCTGTCGGGCTGTATTTTCCAAGGCCTCAGAAGTGTACCTGAATCCCATGACACCCCAGGAGTGTTTGTTCCCTGAAGATCATAACAGGTTGAGGACCTCTAGAGCCTTCAGGCCTCCTTTCTTGTTTATACATCCCCGATGAGCCTACTGATTAGGGAAGGGTGGGCCAGGGATCTGAAGCTGGAGGTCCTGGGTGGTAGAACCTACCTCTGACTTGGGGGCTGATTATTAACTGGCCTTTCTGGCTCCTCTATTGCAAAGAGTGAAGTTTGTTCCCTGGGCGATGCTACTGAGCTCCACAGCTTCTGAATAAGTAACCTTTCCAGTGAGGATTTGAGTTGAAGATTGAGCTCGGGGCTTAGGTGAACCTCTACCCTTTGGTAAGCATCAGAGTCCTCCCTGAATGGGGAAAACAAAATAAAAAAAAAAAAGCTGGGTGGTGGTATCGCAGGCCTTTAATCCCATTACTTGGGAGGCAGAGGCAGGCAGATCTCTGTGAGTTCAAGGCCAGCTTGGTCTACAGAGTGAGTTCCAGGACAGCCAGGGCTACACAGAGAAACCCTGTCTCAAACAAACAAACAGAAAAACAAAAGAAATAAAAAGGACATGACTGCTCCTAGGGATGGTGGAGGAGAAGGGTTATTGTAGATCTGAGGGAGCGCATAACCAGAGCATCTGCAGGGGTCCAGAGTGAACATGACACTGAACTGGACCATGTGAGGAGAAGGGGGAGGGGAGAGGGGAGAGCCAGATGAGGAGACCAAAAGGGCAAACGACCAGTGTAGCCAAAATTACTGGATTATATAGGGAAGCACAGCTGAGGGAAGGGCAGCCCAGCCCCTGGGCAGGAGAAGTTTAAGGTAGGGGGCCAGGTGTGCCAGCCAGGAGGACCCTGTAACAGGTAGGGACTGAGGGATGCTGGGAGAACCTGGCGGCCAGCTTCAACTCTGATATGCTAATAGGCACTTCCATTAGCCATTTGTCTGGGTCTGAGACCTAATACTACCCTGAATGTTGAGGTGTTATACCCATCTGGAAGGTGAGTGCTAGAATTATTTGACCATTAGGGAGGGACAGAATCAGGCAGTCACCTTGGAACCAGTCTGTTGTTGGTTGTTTTTACTCTTTGGCTCTTTGGGGGGCCCGCCACCCAGCCCCCTATTACTTATAAATGCCCGGCCTTNGGTTGGCTTGTTTCTTACCAGCTTTTCTTAAATTATCCTGTCTACCTTTTGCCTCTAGGCTTTTACTTTTCTCTGTTTCTGTATATCTCTTCTTGTTATTCCATGTCTGTCTGTGTGGCTGGGCTGCTGGGCAGCTGGCCCCTGGAGTCCTCCTCCCCNCCTNTCCTCGGTCCTTCTTCCTTTCCTCCCAGATTTCTCCTATTTATTCTCTTGGTCTGCCAGCCCCACCTATCCTTTCCTGCCAAGCTATTGGCTGTTCAGCTCTTTATTAGACCAATCAGGTATTTTAGAAAGGCAAAGTATCACAGCTTCACAGAGTTAAACAAATGCAACATAAAATAATGCAACACATCTTTGCATCACTAAACATATGTTCCACAGCGTAAACAAATGTAACATATCTTAAAATAATATTCTATAACACCAGTCCAGGGTGTATCTCCCTGAGCTAGCAGCTTCTTAGCAGCAAGACTGACCATCAGCATCCCTTCTGGCCCAGCCAGCAAGTGCCTTGTGACCAGGCAGTAACAACAGGAAGGTTATTGACACCCCCACCCCAACTCCTGCCCCAACAGAGGGACTAAGCGCCATGGAGTAAGCGAAGGCCTCCAGATTGCAGGGGAGAGGATACTGAGCTTTTCTGAGCGTCAGCCCACGCACATGCCTTTCACACTGCCCATCCTCAGAGCTGTGGACACACTGGATTCTGTCTGCAAGCCTGATGTCCTTCATTTGCAAGAGACAAGTCTGCCAGGCATCCTGGAGCAGCACCCTAGGATTACAGACTCTTGCTGTTTCTTTAACCCCCTCTCCTGCCTGCATTTCTCAGACCNTCTAGCTCATNCAGCTGGGAATTCTGCTTGTACTTNTTTNCAAGCAAGCCCCACCTGGCTCTTCAAAGTCTTATTGACTCTTGGATATATCTGCNCTACAAGACCTTTGCAAGGGACTCCCTCCAGTCATTTCTGGCCAAGCTAANTCAAGCTATCACAACACTATNATTTGTGTTCTATGAAGATTGGCTAGATTCCTTAACTTCCCAGCTCNTCCCATTCAAAACCCAGGCCCTGGGCATCTGTGAAAAAATGGCACTGTCTTCTGCCCTGNTTCAGATATGCACATTTTGCGAGGGGGAAAGCATGGGTACAGAATGACATCTCTCNTCAGAGACTAGAGTGGGTGGCTTTCTTAGACTGATGTTTTAGTGGGCAGCTGTAGGTTGAGGTCTGTCTTAGTTACTTTCTTATTGCTGTGGTAAAACATCATGACCAAGGCAACTTATAGAAGGAAGAGTTTATTTGGAGCTGACAGTTCCAGAGAGATAAGAATTCATTACCATCACAGTGGGAAAGTGTGGCAGCAGGCAGGCATGAGCACTGAAGCTACAAGCTGAGGCCTGAGAGCTCACATCTCAAACTGCAAACAGGAAGCAGAGAGAGAACTCTATATTTTATGTGCATTTGTGTTTTTGCCCTGGGTGTTGGGGTTGCNTGAAACTGGAGTTACAGACAGGTGTGAGATGCCATGAGGGTGCTGGGAATTGAACTTGGGTCCTCTGGAAGAGCAGCCAGTACTCTTAAACCCTGAGCCATCTCTCCAGCCTAGAGAAAGAACTCTAAATGGTGTAAGTAATTAAAAATTCTTAAAGNCCTCCCCAAGTGGCATACTTCCCCCAATAAAGCTACACCTCTTAAACCTCCCCAAACAGCCACCAACTGGGGATCAAGTATTCAAAATGCCCAGACTATGGGAGACATCCCATGCAAACCACCGCAAAGTCTAAGTGGCCACAAGGGTCTAGCATGCAGAGATGAATAAGAACATCTNGGTACACAGGGAGGAAACGGCTGGAAGGATTTCNCAGAGTGGGATGTATGAGTGGAACTCATNTATGGGGGTGGAAAAGAGAATGATTTGACATNAGGCCTAAAAGAAGGTAGGGTATTTCCACACCACTGAAAAAGTTTGTGTTTTACAAGGTACCACAGGAATGCATTAAGAGTCAACAAGAGCCCAGCGGTGGTGGCTCACGCCTTTGATCCCAGCACTTGGGAGGCAGAGACAGGAGGATCTCTGTGAGTTTGAGGCTAGCCTGGTCTAAAGAGTGAGTTCCAGGACAGGCTTCAAAGCTACACAAAGAAACCCTGTC
>LZPO01117127.1:20259-37091 GCA_001675575.1 Neotoma lepida
TTTGGTCCTACACATCTTTATTACATGCATGCACACATGCATGGTCACACACAAATGTGTGACACACATACACCACACAAAATACTATCACTTGCAGCGTGAGTCCTTATTTATTTACTTATTTTAGAAAGGAAGGCAGTGTAAGTTTACTCATAATCAATATGGTAACACCTGTCTCCATATTTGTCTCAATGTTGTCTCAATTACTTTGTGGATCCAGATTGGGCAGGAGTGGCTTGAATGTGGATATGTGAAGTGTGATGATGTTAGANGTGCTGCCAGCCAGGTTTCATACTGACTGCATGAAGCTGCCAGGTGGAGGAGTGAGGCAGTAACACAGAGTGTTCACCTCCTCTGAGTGGGGAACCTGAGTTGTGTTTTCTCTCTTTGTTTCCTTCTGGTGTCCTCCTCATACTGAGGGCTTTCCATCTTGAGCACCTTGCCCCAGACCACTGTTTTTCTTTGTTATTTCTGGCCTTTTTTCAAGCATCCCCTATTACTGAGATCCAAATGATACCAGTATGCCACAGATCTTTGTCATGTCTGCTTGTGTCTGTGCTGCTACTGGAGCCCAACAGCCCTCACTCACTGAATTCCTCAGTGACCATGGAAACTGTTCATAATCAGCTGTTCCATCTTGCTGTAATATCTTTGGCTTGATTCTTTCTGGCAAGTAGTAAATATTAATAAAAATAATAAGCAAGCAAACAAAAATTAATAAATAGGCCAGGAGGTGATGCACGCCTTTAATCCCAGCACTCGGGAGGCAGAAGCAGGCTGATTTCTGAGCTCTAGGCCAGCCTGGTCTACAGAGATAGTTCCAGGANAGTCAGGGCTACACAAAGAAACCCTGTCTCAAAAAACNAAAACAAAACAAAACAAAAAATCAAAAATTACAATTTAAAGCTGTGAAAGTTTAAAAGTTCTAGAAGTTCTTGTTAACATTCTTAAGCATAATCTCAACTCAAAAGATTTCCTTATTGCTTCTAAAATAATCTACAAATGCATCCCCCTAATCTTAATTATATACTTATTCTTTATTATGTATCCCCTTATAAAGTTTTCAATTTCTAAAGGGCCCTCAGCAGCTGTTTAAGTCCCGTGTACATGGAGACATTGAATTAATATCTGTTGAATTAAATACATCTGTCTGTGTCCCTTTGTAGGTCTCTTTAGAAGGATGGTCTGTTATGTTTGCAAGTGAGGGGCAAACTGGGATGTGTCATTCCATATTGTGAACACAATATTGTCCCTCCAGAAAAACACTTGGTTTTGTGTAGTTCATTGAGAAATTCAAAGGATGGTGTGACCATCTGTTTTCTTTAGCTCCTGAGGAAAGAACAAAAGGATTGTACTTTGGCTGAGTATGAGGAATAAGGGAAGGAAAAAAGAACACAAGAAACAAATCCCTCTTCAGGTTTTTAATGGTTGACTGAGCTGGGGCCAGGACTTCTCTGTCGCCTTCCCTGGTCTGTATAAAATCCAGTGTCTCCTTTGCCAGGCATGCTGGACTTGACCAGGTCAGCTCCCTGTCTTAGCCCAGTTCTCTGTTTTAATTCAAAATTTTCACCACCCTCCAGATGGCTTTCAGTTATTTTAAAAAATTACTACATTTGTGTGTGTGTGTGTGTGTGTGTGTGTGTGTGTGTGTGTGTGTGTGTAAGTCAAGAAAGGATAACTTGTGGAGTTGTTTCTCTCATTCTATCATATGGGTGCTGGATGATTGTACTAAGATTATCAAGCTAGGCAGCAATGCTTTTANCCAGTGAGCCACCTTGTCTGCTCTATATTAGGGATTTTATAAACAGTCTAGAGATGACTTAAATGTGTGTGAATTCTCTGGAAAAGTGGATATCCCATCACATAAGTGACTTGAGCATCCACAGATTTGGAGCATCAAAGGGAGGTTTTTTGTGGGGGGATCTCTCACAAACACATAAGAACAGCTTACATTTGTTGGAGGAAGTAAGATTTCAGAAATTTTAAGTCAGAGCTGAAAGTTGCTGCTCCAGTTTCTTTCTCTGGCTGAGCCACTATCAGTAACATGATACGCATATTTTCATGGTGTTTGCTTTAAATATAGACATGTATTTTATATGCTATTGCTTTTCTAAAAATAATAATTTTCATCCTTTNATTTATGTCTGTCCTTATTATTGTGAGTACACAGGTCCCATTTCTTTTTAATAGCCACATGGCATTTTTCCANTATGAGTAGTCTATAATTAAGTGCTTGTTATTATATAGGTGAATATCTGAATGTTTATAAAACTTACTATTGGATAGAATGNTGCCTGCTATCTGCTGGGCTAACCAGGTGGGTTTTCTCTTTGCAGCTGTTAGGTAGAAGTCATCATGACAAATGAAAATTGAGTATGGCCATATTTATCTTCGAAAATCTGTTGTTTTCCCTATTCTCTATCATTTCTTCCTGAGTGCAATTCAGCCAAAATAGTCTCTAGCATTAGAACACATTGTTTCTTTGGTTGAAGCAATGTAAATTGTTTGGCTTGTGTTGTGAGACAGTTGTTTCAGTTTTATTGTTATTTATGTTTTGTTCTTGGCTTAGTGGGTGGAGCTGAATTCCATTGTAAAAAGCTACCTCATTAATCTGTCTATTGTACAAACTTGGAATGAGGTCTTTCTAGGTTCATAGTGTNCTTGTGGTTTTGTTTGTTTATTATGCTGTTCTGACTGGGATTGTCATTTGAGAATTTCCTCTTTTTTTCCTCAACTTCTCTACTAAGTGTTCTACAGTATAGTAATAAAATATTTTGAGGTTTTTATTTTTCTCCCTTGCCCTGTTTCCCCATTTAAAAACACATTTTATGCTTTGGCAGAAGTGTGGAATCGTTCGTTGACTTCAGCTTTTCAAGCTGGTTCATTCTAACCCAACATCATCTACTGTCCTTGAAGCCTAGAGGCCCTGGGTGTGCAGTCTTATATAGGTGATCCTTTGTTATTTCAAATGACCTTTGAAGCCCCCAAACATCTGCGACTTTTCATCTGCTCTGCATGACACATATAAGTGAATATTGTAATTTAATTTTAACTTGTCTTCATGCGTCTTGGAGTCCCCACATTGTGATTAAGACTAGTGGGCATGGGGTTTGGGGTGAGATCTGAGTGTCAGGTCAGCGTGTCTCCTAATTTATCATCCTTTGTCTTAAGAGGAACAACCCAATGGGCTTGCTGAATACATGGAAGGTGTGGCCGTGGAGTATCAATGGCACTCTCCCTCCAATGATAGGACCAATAGCAAGAGCAATCTGGGAGTGCACTTTCCAGTGTCTACAGAAGGTTAGAGTTTATTTAGTAGCACTAAGGGNACCTGCAGCAGTGAGTGAGCCTAATTCTCATTTTTAATATTGAATTGCAGCACATTAGGCACTTGAAGCCTGTGCTCTAGTACAGTTAGGGTAGTGATGTGTNTGGGAAGTGCCCNGGTTCTGTATTCTGCAGCAGATTGTATGAGGGTAAGCTGCCAGCCAGAGAACAGTGGGATCGTGGCAGAGGGGGACACTGAGACAAAAGGGCATACTGGAATTTCCTCTCGTTTGTCTCGATGATGACTAGTTGAAGGCAGGGTTGAAAGCTGTCTGAGAACAGGAAGCCTGGGTTGAGAATGGCTGTTCTAGAAACTAGAGAAAGTTGNATTGTTTCAAAAGAGACGCACAAGCTCTGGCTCCCAGTCCATTTCCCCAAAATAGTTTCTGTAGATGGAGTTTCACAGGCACCTTGTGAGGTTGGGAATGCNTGTGGTCATAGGACAAAATGAAAGGACTGAGTGTGTGCCTGCAGATAGATTGGATGGCTTGTTTTCTTCAGTGTCAACAGGAATCCTACTTGAAAGTCCCCTGCTGAGGCTGTCTTCCATGCTCTCCTGCCTGTGTGTGTGCCTGTGAGTGTGTTACAATTGTCCTCCATGCTCTCCTGCCTGTGTGCCTGTGAGTGTGCTGAGGCTGTCCTCCATACTCCTGTGCCTGTCTGTGTGTGACCTTATCAGAGTATTCAGAACACACAGGCTACAGGCTGTCACATATTTGGAGAGGGTCTAAGCTATTTAACATAATTTTAAAAATTCTTTTTACATTAAAAATGTGTACTTGTGAGTGCATACGTGTGCCTTGGTGAACTTGTGGAAGTCATATGACAATGTTGGAAGTCATTTCTTGCCTTCTTTATGGGTCCAGTGTTTAGTGGCAGGTGCCCTTAATCCCTCCTGTTGGCCCCTTCACATAATTTTTGAGACTTCTTATGATGTCTACTGCTTCTCTGTCTAGTGTCATCTCTTGTCCCACATTCAAATGCTAGGCCTTGTTGAGCTACTTTGTGTGTTTCCAATTGAGGTAATCCCATGTGGAAGGCATCCTCATTTTGNTTATGAGAAGTGTGAGGGAGAAAAGGCTTTTATTTTGCCAGTTTGAATGTGTTAGGTTTTAATAATGTAAGTAAAATTTCTGTTCGTTCTGTGCTAAGGAATAACAGAGTTCTCCATTCTCAGAGCGCACATTTTATAAGATTTTGCACCCATGGTTCCTAGTAGACAGAGGGATTATGTCTAAAGGTGTCTGGGTTGTTTCAGAGCTGGAAGCATCCTAGAAGTCTCAGCCACAGTGCTTATAAGGCCTTACAAGTAAACTGAGGGTCATGGTGGGCATAGAGCAGACTGTGGCAGAGCTGAGTTCAGACTTTTCCTCAAATTCAGGAAAGACTTTCTGAAGGTGGCAAATAGAGCGTACTTAAAATCAAGTGTCCCTAAAGCACTGTGCATTTAACCTGTGGATGATAACAGTTAAACAGTTGGACTATGAAAGTTGACTTGTAATTAATTTTCAATTTTTTTCATGTTAAATAGATGTGGACTACTCTGGTGTATGGCACAAAATTTATATGAAATTTTAAGATAAAAATATGAACCATCACAAAATTTGAATATTGAAGGGAGTGACCAGACTTCCTCTATAGTTCATGCTATGTCTGGCTGAGAAGGTCCAGTAGTTAGGAGAAATGGATGTTATCTGCCACACAGTAATCTGTAGATGCTTTTTCCTGTGGAAAACTTGGAGGACTCATCTGGTTAGAGTTCCTGGGTTCAGAAGAACCCTCCAAAGCCATGTAGAAGCACAGCAGTTCTGCTTGCCACCAAAAGGTGGCGACAGCGGTCGTTTTTTTGATGCCCTTTGGGGCTTGAAAACTTACTTTTTAACAGTCACCTTTTCAAACTCTAAAGCATTAATTAAGGGACTGGGATACAAGAAAACAGTTGTTCCTTCTTGATCACATCCTGTTGACATATCAGTTAAGATGAGTTGATTTTCTTCTTTGTAATTTCTAGTCATCAAGCAAATTGGAATAATTTTCTTCCACACTTCAGTGCTGGGGAAGGCCTGCCCTCGAGGGAGTCTAACCATATGCATGTTTCAAAGGAATAGACTTCAGTTACAGCTACAGAGCTGCTCTCTGAGATCAGTCCGTGGAAAATTGGTGTAGTGGCATCAGATCATCACTTCATTAATTAATGAACTATAATTCCTGGTCAGAATTTTATCATGGTCTCTAAGACATCTATCCCTTCTCTGACCTTCACAGTCAATGTCTGCACAGTATTCTTGTGCACTTCCCATCTTTTTTTCTTGTTCTTATTTTTACCTTAAAAACCGGAGGCTCAGGACACAAGCATTTTTCTTCTGTTTCTACATATTGTGCCCTCACTGCTGTGACCTGAAGACCATCCATCAGTTTCCAAATTCAGTCAAAGGTGGTATCTTTTCAGCATTAGATCTGATACATCAGCACTTTTGGCATTGGGGAATTNGTTACATGTATGGATAGGACAAACCAGACTTACTTTCTATAGTACTTTCATTCTGTAGAATGAAGTTTTGTTGACTTGAGGATAGGATCCAGGATTTTTCACTAAAGCTGGTGTGTCTATTCATATCTAGTCCCTACCTTTCTCGTTTAGCATTTGCCCACATGAATGAGAATATGAATGAGAATCTGAAGCATGAGCATCTTCTCCAGTGTTAATCTGAGGCTGAGATTTCTAGGGAATCTACTTGATAACAGTTCTAGTTTGGGGTGGTTGGTTTGTTTGTTTTTCACTTTAGGATGCAGCGGCCACTTTGCATGATGGGAAAGTACATCTTTAATTTGAGATGAGTATTTTATACCTCTCATAGGTAAAATGAAAACTAGCCTTTCCCCACATAAAGACTCTGCCTGGGTTTTGTGTCTACAATGAGAAGATTGTATTTGTGTCAGTGATTCTCTCTTAGGCAGATTTTCTCATAGGAATGAAGGTTGGAGTTGTACACATATTTTTCCTGGTGTTTGGACCCATGTTTGTGGTTGTGAATTGGAAGCCTGGGGGAGGGGTGGAAGCAGGTGGTCTCTAGAGCATTGGGCAGTCTGGACTATGAGCTGTGAGAAGGTCTTAAACACAATCTAGTTATGCCACTTCACTCCCACATGAAGTGTCATCTTTTGCAAGATGACATTTAATTTGTAGGTGATGGCTACTGTAATAGTCATTTTCTGGGCCCTTTTATTCTCAGAGTCTGTGTTAGAGTCTTGTACCTAAATTTTTATTTTTCATTAATTGGCTTTTTATTTACTCATCCATTTATTTATTTTGTAGGACTAGTATTGTTTTGTGTGTGTATTTTTGAGTTAAAAACTTACTCTTCATACAAACTAATGAGTGTATCATGGAAGTGTCACACTTGTACACAATGTACTTTGAGTGAATAATCTCAAATTCTTACACGAGCCCATTCTCAGTAAATATTGGGTACCTACTACATAACATTAATTATATTACATCATTATAAATGTAGCCCAAAACAGTGAATGACGCCTCCAAAGGAAGTGAATAAANTACTTTAGCACATCCTAGAGCCCCAATGCATGTGTGTTGACTCTTACTCAATTGAAGAATGAGAATGTGTGCCTTTGGCATATGTGTACTTGTCTGTGGCTAATCTCCATATTAGCTGTGTTGATAGTTGAGGCTCCTGAGGGAGGGAATCAGAGCCAGTAAGCCCCAGTGGTGTTTAATTTATTAAAAGTAATGCTGTNCTTCTCAGNTGCTTGGTGCCACATTCCCACCTGCTCTTCCTTTAATCTTCTAAAAGGCAAACCAGGCAGATGGGGCAGGGGAGGTGGGGGGGAGCTTGATTCTTCCTTATGGCATGATCTTTGCTGTACATCTTGGTTAGATTGCAAACTCCCTGCAGGCAAAAACCCTTGTACTTTAGCAATAGCCTCGACTGACTAGGCTTGTGCCTGGTAGTTTTTGATGCTCCACAAGCATAGAGTGTTTGACCTACAGTCTTCGTGTGTGATGGTTTGAAGTGCACCTGTACACTTTCAGTGCAGTGTTCAAGAACTGCACTGTATAAGGTATTNAATNTTTTGTTATAAAAGAAGCTTAGTATTGGATGATTTTTGGGCCAGTCACAGGCTGATGTAGTTCCTAGAACATTTTAAGGAAAGTCAGGCTGGTCTGTGGTGTTCAGCAAGTTAGGTTTATTGAGTGAATTTTCACAGCTTGGTGCTTTTAGTTGGTGGATTCATTGGTAGGTAACTCTGCTGTAAATTGAAGAGCATTGTTATATTGAGGATTCATGACAATGTCTCAATTTTTGTGTAACCTGTAAAAAAAAGTCAAGAATTCAAATGAGTCTCTGCTTTTGTCACATAGAACTCTTAATGATGATGGCATTAATGATAGCATTTCTGTATATCCACAGAACTACACACGTGTACGCATGTGAACATGCATGAATATTTATATATTGTGGTTTGAATGAGACTGTTTCCCATAGGCTCAGGTATTTGAAAACTTGGTCCCCAGTTATTGGTACTGTTTGGTAAGATGCTTCAGTCTTGCTGGAGGAAGTACTCAGTGGGTAAAGTCTGTGAGAGCTCATGGCCTGGTCCCACTTCTGGTTTGGTTTCTCTGCTTCATGTTTGCTGTTATAAATATGAACTCTCAACTTCCTGCTCCAGACACCATGCCTGATACCACCATGATATTTTTTCCTCTCTAAACATAAGCCAACATAAGATCTTCCTTCTAGAAGTTGCTGTGATCATGGCATCTTATCACAGTGACAGAAACGTAACTAATACATATGCCTATGTATACGTGTGTACATGAGTACACCCCCTCTCTCTGCATGAGTGCATGTGTGTGTGTGTATGTGTGTGTGTGTGTGTGTGTATCTGTGTCTTTGTGTGGTCTGATAGTGTTGAGCCACTGGTTCTGGTCACTCAGTATGGAACTGGGAAGAAATCCTAGACCCTTTGGTTTCACGAGTAAATCCAAGCCTGCTCAAGCACAGTTGAATAGTACAGTATGCTAGGCGCTATGCTAGGTGCTTTAAGTATATTAGTTCCTTTAAACTTCATATCATTGTAATGGAAAAACTGAGGCACAGAGAATTTAAGTAAAGNGCCCAGAGTCACACAGCTTTTAAGAGCTGTGATAGAGATCCAGGCAGCCTAGATTCAGGATTGATATGTACTATATCCCACCATTACACTGTTGTTGCTCAGAAAGTCCTCCACAGGTCCAGTTGCTACTGGGGGCATTGAAAAGTTGATTCCTCCTTTAGGGTACAGAGCAGTTCTTTCAAAGACACCTGTCCTTGCTGGCTCACTCCTCGTCTCCCTCGTGTGTCCTCCCTTCCCTTGTCTGTGCCAAGCATGCAGCAAGCTCTTTATGCTTGCATGTCTCCAAGGGCCTCAGCAAGAATAATTAAATTTTACCTTCTGGCTGCTTTTCTCACAGGAATCTGCCGACATGGAATTGGGATGAACCAGACTCTTCCCGGCATTACACGCACTCATTCTGTTCCATCTGAGCCCTCCACTCCAATCCCAGCCCCCTTCGCTGCACAGGCTCTCATACCCTAGTCCTTATTGACTTGTGATTGGTTCCTCAAGGCCCAACCTGTTGTGTCCTCCTTCCCAAGATCACTTATAATGTCACCAAATAATTTTGACAAATGCCTTTGAAACTGATATGTCTAAATTTGAAGTCTTTTTCCTCTGTTCCCATTCATAGCAAAGAAGTCCCATTTCTATTCACTGTGACTAGAGAGGACACTGACATTCTTCAAATAGAACATTCCTTCTTCTTGACGTGCTCCATCAGTGGGATGACAAGGTGATTCTCTTGGCATTTTGTAGGTTTTAGATGGGTTTTGTCATTGATGGAACCCAATGCCCCTCTCTGCCTAAGGATGGCTTGCTTGTGTGTTCATGCAGTGAATGTTGCAGCCATGGAACTTAAGGGGCCCGACACTACATGCTTGAACGATCTCTGACAAATCTGCACACTGAATGTGAAAGGTCCATCACATTGTTTTGAAAGAATAGCGTGTTGTGACTGGCTGGTTACATCTTTGTGGCTTTGAACACCAAAACATTAAAATGTTTCTCAGCATTGTTCCCTGGAATTCATAGGTGTGTAAAAGAAATCCATGGACAAAGAGGTCTGGGAACTACTACTTGAAGCAAGTGTGTGTGTGTGTGTGTGTGTGTGTGTGTGTGTGTGTGTATGCGTGTGTGCATGGGTGCACATGTTTATTTGGCAATAAATAATTACAAGGTACTTGGGTGACAGATGAAGCCAAATTCAAATATGGTTAAGCAGTGAGGGAAGGTNAAAAAGAAAAATTCAAATTTGTTCAGATTCTTCACCACTCAGTCTTACGTATCTTGCCCTAGAAGCATTGTTAAATGTCAGGGTTCTCACACCCTTAGTCTGTTTTGTGACCTCCAGGTAGTATTTTGAGTGATTAAGCCCAGCTCTTCTTAGACAACTCAAACTAATATCCAGTTGTTGGACTCTTCTGCGATGTCAGCTCTGGTTGCCTGAATCTGGGCCGAGCATGTCTGTGCTGGCTGAGATGCTGCGGCTGCTCCATTCCTGGCCGGGATGTAGGAGACCAAGGCAGTGAACATTTTCTTGGTGATGAGGTGGGTCAGCCAATACCCATCTCAGTAACACACCCAAGTAGGGCTCGAGCCGTCATGCCTCACAGGTTGGAGATCACGAGCAGTTGAGGTTAGTGGTGGGGCCACTCANTGCCTAGAAAAAGGTCCTTGTGAACTCCACGTGCATAGAACTGAACTCGAACCAACTTGACTGGCCACAGTCCGAGCCAAGCCTAAGCCACCATCATGTTTCTGGACCATATTTTAGACTTATTTCNTTGTCATTTTCCCTTCAGCCCTTCTCAGAGCTTCTACTACCCTGTGTGGTTTTCTATAAGATTTTATTACATACAGCATTTTCCCAAAATCACTTTCCAGTGACTTCCTTCTCATCCTGTTTCCTGTGACTTGTGTGTTGAGCTGTGGTTTTCAACCTGTGGGTTGCAACCCCTTGGGGGTTCAGTGACCCTTTCACAGGGGTCACATATCAGATATCCCAAATAGCAGGTATTTACATTATGGTTCATTAACAGTAGCAAATTTGCAATTATAAAATAGCAACGAAAATAATGTTATGGTTGGGGGTCACCACAACATGAGGAACTGTATTAAAGGGTTGCAGCATTAGGAAGGTTGAGAACCACTGGCATAGAGAAACAATGTCTGAGGAGTTCTATGTTACAGTAAAAAGTTCTTAGACTTTTGATGATGACTCCCAAATCCATTCTTGTTCTTTAAGATACTNTTCATAGCAACTATGTCTATACCTCTAAAAAAAGTTACCCTCGCCCCTCTTTTGAGACAGATTTTCAACCATGTAGCCTTGGCTGTCCTAGAACTCCCTCTGTAGACCAGGCTAACCTGGAACTCAGAGATCTGCCTATCTCTGCCTTAGGAATGATGTCATGTGCTGATGCCTAGCTTCTTTTGTTTTTGGTTATTTTTTATTTTTGTCAAAGTGTCAGAGTAGCCCAAGCTGACCCTGAACTTGGTATGTAGCAGAGAGCGACCTTGAACTTCTGATCCTCCTGTTTTGGAGTAGGGGCATNAATGCAGTGCTGGGGAGCAAACNCGAGNNCTTCATGGGTGCTATACAGGACTTAGTGACTGAGGTACATCCTCAGCTCACCTCTGATTTGATTATCCTTTAATGTCGTATATACATTGCTCTGCTTGTTAGCATAATAGTACTTGGTGAACATATGTGTACAAATGAGAAGCTTGAAAGAGGTGATAAGTTTGCTGAGAGTGACAGGTTGCCAATGGCAACCACACAAATCCCTGGCTCTCTGCTTGGTACAGAAAAGCATCTTCAGCAGGTGGACTACTGGCTAGAAATGTGGGTGTGATTACTTTTTTAATGACCATATGGGAGGTGTTGGAAGTTTTTTTTTCTTTTTTTTAATGGTTTGATGAAATTACTTCCTGCAAGATTTAGACCAGTTTCTAAGCATGAGCCATATATAGGACAGCCTCTAGAGCATGCAGGTCAGAACAGGGTGGTACGAAATCGAACAACTAGGTAGATTAGACTTCTGGGAGTTCTGTGGGTTCTGATGAAGAACATGACACAGCATAGTGTAAAACGCAGGTTTGTAAATGAAGAACTTTTAAAACATTCAGATTTCTGGACAGAACTGCTCTGAAGTTTAATTTGAGAATAATGTGCTAAAGTCCAAAATGCATATTTATTAAAGGAAGGTCCAGGTATATTCAGTTCTTGTCATCCATGATATCTGTGTTCTGCAAAGTTACCATGAATACTGGAGCCAACACTCAGCTTCTAATGGAAATACAGGACTAGGTTCCTGTGGACCTCTGGTAGCATTTTTATCTGCTAATCCATCNTATCTTATGGTTTTAGTGTTTGTGTTTGAAGGCACTTTATTTATACCCACNTACATACCTAGTGTCTTAGTCAGTGTTCTATTGCTGTGAAAAGACACCATTACCATGGCAACTCTTAGAAAAGAAAGCATTTAATTGGGACTGGTTTATAGTTCAGAGATTTAGTCCATTATCATCACAGCAGGAAGCATGGCAGCNCTCAGGCAGACCTGGTGCTGGAAAGGTAGCTGAGAGTTCTACATCTGGATCCACAGGCAGAAGGAAGAGAGAGACACTGAGTCTGGCTTGAGCTTCTGAAACCTCAAAGCCGACCTCTAGTGACACACTTCCTCCAACAAGGCCACTGCTCCTAATCCTTTCAGATACCACTACTCCCTAGTAACCAAGCATTCAAATATGTAAGCCTTAGGGGCCATTCTTATTCAAACCACCACATTCCATTCCCTGACTCCCATGGGCTTGTAGCCATATCATAATACAAAAATGCATTCAGTCCAACTTCTGAAGTCCATATAGTCAGTAACAGTCTCAACACTGTTTAAAAATCAAATTTCAAAGTCTATGATACTCATGGCAATCTCTTAACTGTAACCCCTTGTAAAATGAAAATTAAAAAGCAGATCATATAAGAATATACATTACCATTCCAAAATGGAGAAAAGGGAGCATAGTGAGGAAATACTAGATCAAACTAAGAATGAAACCCAGCAGGGCAAACACAAAATTCTGCATCTCCACACCTACATCTCAGCATACAACCCAAAACGGGTCTAGAAATTACTATATAGCCCAGNTTGGCCTCCAGCTGGCAATCTTCCTGCCTCAGTCTGTTTGTGCTAGGATTATTATAGATGTGTGAACAGTTAGTTATCCATTACTTTATACATATTATAAAGCACACATCCTGGCCTTTTTTTTTTATGTATAATTCAAAGCCACTGAAAAGGAATGATATTTTCCTGACCCTAGCTAACATGACTGACATTTTCTTTGACTTTTAGCCTCATGACATAGATGCCTACTGTGCTTAATTTATTGCCCACTTTCACAAGCTTCCAGTTTTAGCCTGTTTCTTCTCATCATCTCAGCTTTGTCACACATATAGATGTTGGTCTCAGGTCGGGAAATTGCTTCTTCCTCTGTCTGAATGCACCTTATTGTGGGTTCGTTAGTCTTCAATTCACAATCAGATGCCCTAAAACTCACAGCTAAATGAAGCTTAGCTAGCACCCATGAAAAGCACATCATGGCTGTGTCTTTAGAAGCACTGTAGGGGCTGCAGCAGGACAGTTAGGGGGCATCTTTAACAGAAATCACCAATAAAAAGCACAAAAATGTAAAAAGACGGCAGTGAATAAATGGTGAAGGGACATTTGTCTACAGTATAGGAACTGAAACAAGAAGACAGGGTGCTGTCATATTTATTCTTTGCTGGGAACATACAGCTTGTGTGAGAAAACTTTTTCAATGTCTGTAAGTGACTAAAAATATTTTCTGTTCATTTCAGGTTAAAAATGACATTTGGAATTGGTTTAATAGTATGTCCCATTAGCAGAGTTATAGTAGTAGATTTTTACCCTAAGGCCCTTGATCTGTCTAATCAGAGGTCATCGGCCCCAATAATTGGGCCAGGTTCCATTATGGAATAAGTCTTAAAACTGATCAGAAATGTTTATGTCCAGGACATTTGTGACACTATTGTACCAGTAGACATAGCTTGCAAGGCAGGTTATTGTTGTAGCTTGCAGAGTTTACTTCTGGATGAGATTGATGATTACTTTCTTCCTCTACCAGTATGCATAACAACTAGCATTATGAAGACTAGCCAGTAGAGAGGAAGCTTCCAAGTCACTACCTCTTGCTATCTTCATGTTCTATGACTCAGGTGTGGGAATCATACTGACACAATACTGTCTTGCTACTGGTGGGACATATTATTAAACTGATTTCTAATGACTTCTTGTTATACCCCTAGATGAGTGAGTCTCTCAGACCCTATCAGAGAACTTTCTCTGTGCAACATATGGTGATTGACACAGAGACCCACAACTGGTCAAGGAGCAGAGACTCCATGACTGTCCAGTGCTCAGTCCTAAATAAAACATCTGTATTGCAACTCCCACCTCACAAGGTGCAGGGACCTTTGCAGAAGAGGGTGGAAAGACACTAAGAGTAGAAGTAGTAGATGATTACAAGGAAGCAATGGTTTCCAGACATCCTAGGCAGTTGCACATAGGAACCCATAGCAGTTATGACAATGTGCACAAGGACCTGAGCACCTCCTAAGGCGTGCTAGGGAAGTACCACTGGCTAAGTAATACCTCAAGTCCTCATTTGTTTTTGTTTGTTTTGTTTTCTCTATATAGCTCTGACTGTCCTGGAACTCACTCTGTAGACCAGGCTGGCCTCAAAGTCATTGATCTGCCCACCTCTGCCTACCAAGTGTTGGGATTGAAGGCATACACTACTACCACTCAGCCGTCTAGTTTACTGTCATACTATCAGTTACCTTTGTATTTTTTATTATTTCCACAAATAATAATAATGAAAAGCAGAAGGATTACTGAAAATGCTAGTAAGTTTAGGACAGAAGCTGAATCAGAACAAAGAAAAGGTGAATGAAATAAAGATCATTAGAAGACTGGGAATGTGTCCCTGAGTCTCCTCCCCACCCCAAGTTAACACTGACATATTTGTCCCTGGAAAAGCCACACTCTGTACCTCTGGCATTGAAGTGAGCAGCGTGGCTTAGTTTTAATTGAGAAAGACTCTTCTAAAATAGGAATTAGTAAACTTTTCCTGTAAATACCAGGAAGCTTTTTGTTTAAGCTTAAGGACCATACGGCCTCTATAGTAACAACTTGATTCTGTTTAACGTAATAGTAGTATCAATCAGGAAATGACCAAAGGACCGTGCGTATGTCCAAGATGACTTCTGAGACAGGTGGACTCTTCTAGAGCATTGTGACAGATCAGTAAGAATGACATGATGGTGTGTTTTTACTTCCTGATAATGTTTCTTTATACTGTATAAAGATTACAACATGAAGTTTTGCTACATAACTCAGAGTGAAAGGATCACAGCTCTCTTCCTTTGTTCTGTGGTGGGAATATCTAAAATATATTCCAGTGTGTATTACAATACCATCATGTGCACGATAATATTTCTACCAGTGACAAAAGTGATATGCTATGGTGGTCCCACAGGATTACATCAACAATATGACTACTGTAGCCGTCTTTGTGTAAATGCACTCTGATGTCACACATTGATGAAATCACTTGACAGTGAGTTTCTGAGAACACAGCCTAGTTGCTAAGTGATACAAATTCTGTCACCTATGACATTTCATAGAATGCTCCCAACAGTCCTGCCAACATTATTACAGCATGCACTAAAGACAAGAGGGAGGGGAAAAAAGGTGTGGAACAATTTATCTATTTGTACAAGAATGAGTATCACTTCATTACCACCATAAAATGGTAATAATATGTACTCAGTCAACATGTGCTTATCTAAAGTATAGTTCTAGGGCTATTAATCATATATAGTGCTCAAAAGGACCTGGTGAGGCAGCTTCCAGTATTGCCATGTTTAAAAACTGAAGCTAAGAGAAATTAAACTGTTTACTCAAAGTCCTATCACTATTAATGAGCAGGTGGAAGGCAGGTCAATATCAACTATTCTGCACAAATGGTTCTAGCTTTACATAGAAAAACATAGTTAATCTCGATTAGTGGTTTCATATTTGTATATTTGCCTACCCATTAAATTTTTTTAAAGTATTTGTATTAATTATTGAGAATTTTATACAGTTTATTTTGAACATTTTCATCCCTGTCTACCATCCCCTTCAGATCCATGCCCCATTCTATACTTACACAACTTTGTGTCTTCTTGTTTACTTTTCGTTTTGGTTTGGTTTGGTTTTCCAAGACAGAGTTTTTCTGCATAGCCCTGGCTATCCTGGAAGTCACTCTGCAGACCAGCCTGTCCTCAAACTCAAAGATTCACCTGTCTTTGGCTCCTGAGTGCTGGGATTAAAGGTGTGTACCACCAATGCCTGGCTTGTGTCCTCATTTATTTAAACCCATCAAGATAGTAAAATAGAACCTGGGTGGAGACATACTTCTGTACGTCCAGTACTCATGCAGCAAGATTGCAAGTTCCAGGTCAGCCTAGAGTGTTTAGCAATACTATCAAGAAAACAAAACATAGAGGCTTGAGGTATTGCTTAGTNCGGGAGTCTGTGGGAGACCAGCTCCCACCTTGCTCCCACCTTTTGAAGGGTTCNTGGGTGGAGGAGAGAGGAATGAGGAAATATTAGGTAGAAAGAGAGACCTGGAAAACAAGGAGAAAGACAGACACAGGGTAGCTTCGGGAGGGCCCTGGGTCAATACCCGATCGTACCTTGAGGCTTTATTCAAAAGGCTTTTTATAATATGCCAAGGTGAGAGGCAAAAGGGCTTTTCCTTGCAAGATCAGAGCACAACATACAGCCAAGTGTAGAACCTTCCAAACACCTGGTAACCATGCCCATGGCCAAATCATCCCATTATGCAGCTCTGCTGGGTAAAGCAAGCTCAGATTTTCTGACCCTGAGTAAGGTTTTAACAGAGAGCCTCTGTGAGCCTCCACAAGTACTACCATAAAGTGGTANCATGCCTTAAACCCTGGAATCTTGTTTCAGCACCACATAAAACTGGGTGTGCTGGCACATGCCTGTAATTCCAGCATTATAGAAGTTGAGGGAGAATGTTCAGAAGTTCATGGTCATCCTCAGCCACACATTGTGTTGACAAGAAATNATTTAGTCTGTAATTTGCACATGATGATGGAAGGATTGTTTGACATTTGCTTTTCTCTCCATTCATTCTGAATTCTAGACTAGCAATCTAGAATGGCTTATTTTTTTTGCCCCGCACACACCCCTCACCCCAGGAGGGCATATGTGTTCACAATTTATCTAATTGCATTCCAACTTGTGAGTGGATATGAAGAAAAAGATTTGGGGCTTTTTCTTTTCTTTTTT
>LZPO01117127.1:87254-101627 GCA_001675575.1 Neotoma lepida
GAGTACATCATGCCCAGTGCACAGTGGAGTACATCATTTACAGGCCAAGCAATGGGTGGGGAGGTAGTGAGGAGATAGCTGAGTGGGTAAAGTGGTGCACCTGAATTCAGTCCCCACCACCCACATAAAAAAAGCTGGGCGTGGTAGCGGGTGATTATCATCTCAATGCTGGGGAGGTAGAGACAGGAAGACCCCTGGCTTTGGCTGGCCAGCCACCCTGGCCTCACCTTACCTGGGGAGCTCCAGACCAGTGAGAGACCTTGTCTTAGAAAACAAGGTGTACAGTGCCTAAGATATGACACCAGGGTTGACCTCTGTCCTCTATTTCCANACAAACATTTGTGCACCTGCTTATTCACAGATGGACACACACAGAGCCATATGATTGGTCTCAGATAAAAGCCTTCTAGCAGCNCCCTTATACCTCCACCTATGAATACTTCCTTTCCTTTTCAGAAGTAACCATGATTCTGATGCTCTCTATATAAATACACTTTTCTTCTTGAGCTTCATATAAGTATAACCATGTGATATGTTTTGTTTCTGTGTTATTTTTTATGTTTATCCCCGTCCATGTGTGTGTGTGTGTGTGAGAGAGAGAGAGAGAGAGAGAGAGAGAGAGAGAGAGACAGACAGACAGAGACAGAGACAGAGAGACAGAGAGAGACAGAGAGAGACAGAGAGACAGAGACCTTGTGTGTGTTTATTCTTTTCTTCCCCTTGTGTGTTCCAGGAATTGAACTTATGTCTTCAGGCTTTGAGGCAGGTGTTTTCCCTCAACGGAAACATCCAGACAGCCCCAGTTCTGTCATCTCTTTCTATCTTTTTCTAATGTTGTTCTTTTGAAATGTATCTGTGTGTTTNGATGTAGCAGGAATTTCATCTTCCTCACTGGATAGGTTTTCATTGTTTGGGTAGACTGCCGTGCTTTTCCATTNGTTTCCATGGTCTCCAGCTGTTAGCCCCACCTGTGTATGTTCTTACACAATTACACATGTGTGCACAATGCCTGGTCAAAGTGAAGACATAAATTCAATTGTGGTAGATCTTAGCAAAACNTTTCCAAGGTGGATGTAGCTTTTACTCTGCCCCTACACTGAGTTCAGACCACACCTCATTGTCAAAATTATCAGATAGTATTAGTTTTGTGTACAAATATTTTTTGTCATCTTGGTGAGTATACAGTAGTATCTCCTTGGACTTTTTTGCATTCTTGCTGATACAGAATGATATTGAGCATCATTTCAAATACTTTTTGTCCAGTTGTATATCTTCTTTTGTAAAGTTCCTATTGGAGTTTGTTTCCATTTTTTCTTTTAATTTAGATTATCTTTTCCTCAAAAGTGTAGCAGGAATTGAGTTTTAAATTTTATTTTTATGCTTGGATAGATTGTCCAAACTTCTTACATTTCTCAGGAGTGAGACTACTAAGGTAAAGTGTGGTGGTAAGTGTTTATAATCCCAGTACTCAGGTTGCTGAGTTTAAAGGATTTGAATCAGAGGCAGCCTATGCTACATAATGAGACTATTAATCCCACCGGGTGAGAATAAAACCACCACCACAATTTTTGAGCCAAATTTGTAGCAAGCTTTATTAAATACTGACCAGGATAATGGACACTGGCCAGGTCCATTCTTGGTATTCCCAGAGTATGGCCTCAAATTACATTAGTCAGGNGCTTATAAAGACAAACTGCACAAGGCTAAGTACTTCCAGCCTTGGTTCAATGGGACCAAGCATACCTCCTGATGTACTTCCTGCCTATATAACACCCCCATCCCAGTCCCTACATGTGATCAAGCACGTCCTGTGTCGTTGGGTAGTTGAGGTAACCAAGTTTGTTTACAGAAGTTAAAACATGTAGCTTGTTATCATACATGAACAACGGCCTCTAGCATTCCAGGAATCTGTCCTTGGGCAAGTAAGGTTTATAGGCTAGAAGCAATTTTGTTTTATAGATCTCTTAAGCACAGTTATTAAACTTAAAACATAACTTTAGTCATCATAAGACCTGTTTTTAAAGTATATATATATATATATATATATATATATCAAAAATCAAACAAAAAAGTTCATTGGGGCGTGGAGGAGATGGCTCATTGGAAAAGAGCTTGCCTGCTTGCTTGCAAGCGCAAGGACCTGAGTTTGATCTCCAGAACTCATGTAAAGATAACTGGATGTGATGGCATTGATTTGTAATCTAGGTGATGGGGAGGCAGAGACAGGCAGATCCCTAGGGTTAGCCTAGTCTACTAATGAGTTTCAGATTCACTGAGTGACTTTGTCTCAATAAAAACAAGGTAGATGGCACCTGAAGAATGACACAGCTTGAGGTTGTCATTTGCCCTCTATATGCATGCATGCACATCCACATACAGAAGTGCACCNGTGCATCCATGAACATGCATGCACATATACACATACACACACACTTAAAGAAAACCCTACAGAATGGGTCCAGTTATACCTGCTTTATAGGTAGGCTGCAGTAAGAATTCACACGGGAAGTGTGAATCACCAAGTCAAAGCAGTAAGCGCTCTGTTCCAGGCACAATGAAGGCACAGGCGAGTAACATCTAAATTAAGAAAAAGAAAATATATTCTTGTATTAGGGGTCAGATTCATTAAGACATTGTTATGTTGTGCTTTTCCCCCATTCTCTTTATGTGACCTTACCTGCTTCCTATTCTCCTGTAGTACAAAAAGATAATGGTCACATGCATAATACATACTGAGCTAAAGTGACTGATTTGTTACAAAGGCACACTAGAGGTCATATCAATTCTCCTAAGAAACTTGTCTTAGTAAGGGAGACAAATGTGGAGTAGAAGTGAGTTTCTCAAAAGGGCAATAAGATAAAAAGTGGATGTAGCACTCAATTAGAGCCATCCCCCTGCCCTGGTAAGAAGTATGCAGGAGAAGGGCCTGGGTTTTGTCCTTCGTTTCTTCCTCTTTCTTTGTTACTTAGCTTCTTGGAGACTCGCTTTATTCACCTGTAAAGTAGAGAGCGCAATACCTTCCTGACATCTTTTCTGTGAGGCTTTACCCAGGCTTCACCTCCAGTCAGCAGGCACTGCACTGGGAGCTGCTGTGATGAGATGGCTGATGTTCATGGTGAGTGTGCTGGTGCTGATGGAGACAACCGAGTGCCTCTTTAGCTGAGAGGAATCTTGCCTGCCTNTGCCATCATCACCAGGCTCAATGAAAGCTGCTTCGGGGCNGAGACAACAGCAGTCCCAGGGAGTGGTGCTTGTTGCAGCAGGAAGGGCAGTGTTAGAAAGGGGGAGAGGCTCTTCTCCTCTGGGAGGAACCACTGTAGGTGTCAGTTACTATTGGGGCTTTGTTCCTGGAGGCCCCTTTACATATCAGGCTCAGGGGTTGGGCCACTGGTATCCCAAATGACTTACAGTGAGTTTTGTTGTTATATTTGATTTGTGTATTTCAAACCATGTATAATACATGGTTGTAGTAGCACATGCCTTTAATCTCAGCACGCCAGAGGCAGAAGCAGGNGGATCTCTGAGTTCTAGGCCAGCCTGGTCTAACAGACTGAATTCCCGGACATCCAGGGTTATACAGAGAAATCCTGTCTCAGGGCAAGGTGGGGTGGGAGGAGTGTGTGTAAGGACAAAATCATAGCGACTTGAGAAAGTACTGGAATTGACTTTAAGTGGCTTCCCTCATCCTGGCTTTGGGACACTGAGACAGTTTGGGACACTATTGGGGTTGTTAGTAAATGCAGACTTCAAATGTGGACTCACCCCCCTCCACCATCTGGCTTTGTGGACTTGGATAGGTTGCTTCCCTGAGGTTTCCTAATTTTTTACAAACAGGATTGTGCTACGGTCCCCATAGACTTAGAGAGAGGTTTGAGAGGCATATCATTTGAAGATATGTCCGGGCACACAGTTGGTGGCTGTGCTGCTGAGATAAATCCATGTACTCGATGAGTAGTGTCAAATCCAGTGATACTGTCCAAAGAAAGGTGTGTTTTCAGCACACTTACCAGACCATGTAGACTTACCCAGTCCCCTCTGTGTGTTGTGGCTACAAGCAGGCTTTGGTTCTATAATTCTGTCACCAAAGTTCCACGCTCTTTAGAGCAATTGCAATTGAGATAAATCTGCTGTATAACTAGTCTACCATTGAGCAGTCTATAATTTACGGACATAAAACACACTCACCTGCACATTAAAATGGTAAGTGTGATACTGTAGCCTTATTTTTTTTCTCTCCCCTCATTGACTATAAAGTCCTTAAGCATGCTTTAAAGGAGGTCAGGCAGTACAAAAGGGCCTGGTTGGCCTCATGGGCTTTTACTTTTGTTGTCATTTCTTGAGCTCTCTGAAATGAATGGCTGTCTGTATGACAGAAGATGAACTTTTCTGCAGTAGTGCAAAGCCCCCATGAAGCACACCTATGTGGCACACCATTTCCCCCAGAAAATGCACATCTATGTTTGCTATCCTCTTTAGTTACTCACTGTAACAGATTTTCTTCACAACCTCACATGGATGTTATGTGAGTAGACCATAATGTACCACATGTAAAAAATTCAAACACCCTATCCCCTGTTCTTGTGTGTTGTGAGGCTAGTGAGAGTCACAGCAGAGCAGACCAAAAGGTAATAATAATGACACAAGCTTAATGAAGGTTGCGGTGTTGAGGATGAAGGGCTGTGACCTCAGTGTTGAGGATGAAGGGCTATGATCTGGTCAAACAGTCCATCTGTAGTGAGGTCCTGCAAAGAAAGATTCCACATTGACAACATTCCTGTTCAAGTCAAATTTGGAGTTTCTGGAACTTTATCTTTGACAGCNCCATTGTGGAATGGTTCTTCTCCTCATAGCCCTTGTGCATAGATTTCATTACATGAACCGCTGTCGAGGACCAACTGGAAGCCTGTTGGTTGGCAAACCTGTGCATGCCATTAAAGAAGCCGGGTTCTTTCTATCTTGGTGACAGTTGTGGAGAAATGCTCTATGTTTACTCTATTTCCTTTCCTTGTTGAAATTGACAGCCTTTGGATTGAGTTTATTTCCCATTTACTATATGGTTCCCAGCTGACTTAGGAAAGCCTCAGAGTTGTCAGTGGGATTGTTTTCTGTAAGGGTGGAGGGGTCACTTCCTCCTATATTTGTAGCAATTCAAGTCAAAATCCAGCTGGAAAACAACATTTCAAAGTGTTACACTTTTCCCCCTTTACATTTATAGTAGAAGTCAAAAGTTCTTATAAGGAAGCTGTATCTCTGTGGCCCATACTAACTGTGAAACGATTTATCATCTGTCTTTGACGTTATGGGAGAGTCATTATACTCCATATGCAGGAAAAACCATCAGCAGTGATTTTCCATCATGCCTTGGCTCTAGGTTGACATAACATCCTGATATCGAGGTCCTTTGACTAACGTTAAAAGCATCAGATAAGTTGAAGTTCTTTTGTTTGGCTTCTCTTTCCCCAACAATATTTGTTACGTCCTAAATGAGCCCTATAAATTAACCTTACAAGGAAAATCAGTGTCCTTTTCCTGGCAAAACTTTGCTGCAGAATTCAAACAGTTGTGCTTAAAAGTTGTACTCCTTTGAAAAGGAGTTTCATTTTGATCAGCGCCTTCTTTGTTCTATAAAACCAGTATTTCTTGATTTGGAGACGTATTTTTTCCGCATTTGGGTGTGTTGAAACACAGATGTATGTAATGTTATGGTTTTCTTTTTTCCTTGAAAACCTATTAAAGATGTAGCTTACAATTAATAACATCTTAAAACTCTTGTTTGTTTGTTCTCCCGGTATCTCATATATCCTAGGCTGGCCTTGAACTTACTTTATACTAAGCATGACTTTGAGCTTCTGATCCTCTTGCCCCCATATCCTGAGCACTGAGCGCTGGGATAACATGCATGAACCACCACACCCGATTAATACACTGTTAGGAATTGAACCTGAGCATTGTGCGTACTGGGCAAGCACTCTATCATCTGAGCTAAAGTCTCAGCCCCAAACTAAAGAAAGTTTGGTATTGAAAAAAATTTGCCTTGTGCTGTGGTCTAGAAAAATGTCTCCCTAAATTCAAATGTTGAAAATAAATGGCCAGTGTCATATATAAGACTTTTAGATGATACTTCAAGTCATGAGTGTGAAAGGAATTAGGGGTGTTATGAGAAAGCTTAAGAGAATGTGTTTGTGTTCTGTCTTGGCTCTGCCCAATGATACACAGTGTTCATCCTTCTGAGTATGCAGAGACAAGCTGCCATCTTAGGACAGGTCTNTTGTGAGACTCCCAAGCCCATTGGCACCTTGACTTTGAACTCTCCAGCTAACAGAACTGGGTGACACAAACTTCACGAATTTCTACTTCTTATAAACATCAACACAAATGGACTAAGACACAGACTATTTATTTTTGTTACCTGTGCTTTGAATTTGTGTGTTTAGGCTGATAAATCAGCACGTGGATAACTTTAGCTCAAAGGAGTTGCCTGCAGGTGTCAGTTATCTGGCCCCCTTTCTACCTCCATGGCTCTATCAACTAGCAAGAAGTTCAATCCACATTTTTAATAAATACCTTAGAGTTTTCCTTTCCATATAATTATCAAGTTATTGTATCAGTAACATAAATTTTGTTATTTAATAAAAAGCACAAAAATTTCATGTGACCTTCATAATACTACAGTGTTTATTTTTGCAGATANCCATGGACTGTTATTTAAATCCTCTAATCATTTGCCTAGCATGTGTGAGGGGCCCAGGACTTCCAGCACCCCATCCCTAATAACACAACATAGACACACATATTTGGGTGCTAGCTGTAATCTAGCTGTACAGCTCATACTTGCTCAGTATGTCATGTACAAGGCCCCGAGTTTGACTCATAGCACTGCAAAGACAAAATGAAACAAAAATATCCCTCTGATATCTTTTTCTAATAATTCACAAATGTGTGTGCCTTTCTTCACTGTGATAAAGTAGCTGGAAAAAGTCACTGTAAAGGAAAGGGTTGTTTTGGCTCAGTTTCGGAAGGTTTGGGACCATGGTTGTTTGGCCCCATTGCTTGGGGGCCTGTAATACATACAACAGGGCATCACAGCAGAAGCATGTGGCTGAGGAGATCTCTTTACATCCTGGTAGCTGTGAAGTAGAGAGGTGAGAGGAAGATACAAGGATCCTAATGTCTTCAAGGGCCTGCCCCTAACAACCTACCTTCCTTCACCAGTCCTCACTTCCTTCAGGCTGCCTTACCTCCCAGTGGAGCCACANTCAGGCAACCCAATGTTTTTCCTTTTGGGGGATGTTAGTATCCAGACCATAACATATATGAGCACATAAAAGACACACAATGTATAGCAAAGAATGTGCATTGGGGGAGATTATGTAATGGGCACCACANTCTTAAGGCTGCNTAAGAGCTTTCTGTAAAATAGCCTGGCATGGGTGTTATTTGCTTGGTTGTTTCAATAATTGGATACATGGAGGAGAAAATAGTTCTNTTTTTATTTTTTTGAGACAGGGTTTCTCTGTGTANCTGTGGTTGTCCTGGAACTTGTTCTATACACCAGGCTGACCTCGAACTCACAGAGATCCACTTTGCTCTGCTTTGAGTGCTGGGATTAGAGGCATGTGCCACCACCACTCAGCTGGTTCTTTTATCTTAACTGCATTTTATTCAGTCATTTCTCTATTTTGGTTTTCTATTGTTTCTTAAGACAGTTTCATTAGTATATTATCCCAGAAAATAACTCATCTGTCTAGGTTTTCAAATTAGTAGAGTTATATATGACATTCTCTTACACATTTTTATAATGCTTTACCTTTTGTTTTTGAAGCTAATGTCATAGTTTCTCCTTTCTCTATTCATGATTTTGTTTCCCAAAGATTTTTTTCTTACACTGTGGGAGGCCAGCTCCCACCTTTTCCAGCATTCCTATGAGGAGAGGGGGATAAGAAAATATTAGATAGAAAGATGGNGAAGAGGAGAAAGACAGAAACACAGGATAGCTTCGGGAGGACCTGGATCAAAACCCAANGGTCCCTTCTGCCTCTTCAAAAGGGCTTTTTATAACAATGCCAAGGGGTGGAACAAAAGACNTCCNNCTTACTAGATCAAAGCACACCTTACAGCCAAGTATAGACCCTCCCAAACACCTGGTAACCACGCCCGTGNTCAAATCATACTCTTATGCTGGCTTATTGGGTAAAGCAAGCTCAGATTCTGGGACCCTGAGTAAANTCTNTCTAGGAAACCTCTGTGGGTCTCTACATTACGCTTTCACAAAAAACAACAAACCATAAAAGAAGCTTCCTCTCTTCATCTTTTTTCTTATTGCCTGTAGTTTCTTATCTATATTCCTACTCTAATGTCATTATTCTTACACCATACCTTTTAAAATAGCCTCATTGAAATGTATCACCCATTTCTTAAAGACTTGTTTTTAAGTCTATAGCTGGCTCCCTGTATCCATGGATTCAAGCAACTTCAGATTTTGTGTTAAGCTCACAGTGGATGTGTCTATCTTGAGTATTAATGACTTTTATTTTCTTGTCATTGTTCTCAAAGCAACACAGTTTAACATCTCTTAGGTATTATAAGTAACCCAGAAGTGACTTACAGTTTTGAAAGGTCTGAGTTATGAACACATACACATTCTTTTGAGTGTTTACTTCTTTTTGATGAGTATGAATAATACCACCATTATATACAATACATTGTATACATTTTTATATTGGCATATTTTCACTTCTCTTGGACACATTCTATGAAATGGAATTGTTCTGTCATATCATAAATAACTTTTTGAGCCTCTGCCAGACTATCTTCCAAAATGGCAGCTCCATTTTATATTCCTGTTTGAGAGTTTCATCTTTGCTAGTTGTCACTTTGATTAAAACATCTTCATGACTATGAAGTGATGTGTCATGGTGGTCGTGACTTATGTTTCCTGATGGATTGCCCAATTACACTGAGCACATTGTCATATGTTTATTGGTACTTGGGTATCATCATTGGGGAACTGTCTGTTTAAATCCTTCACTTGCTTTTCAAATGGACTGCTTGTTTTTGTATTATCTAGTTGTAGNAGTACTTCATATATTTTGGATATAAGTTCCTCATCAGATATGATCCACAAATATTCTCTCCCATTCTATTGATTCTCTTTTTCCTTATCTTGGTAGGATTGTTCTCAGGGGAAAAAGGGAGATCTTCAATTTGTAATGTGCTTAATTTGTGTGTGTACATTTTTGGTATCATTGCCTAACCAAGGACTATAAAGATTAATAACTCTTCTGAGAATTATATCAATTTTTGTCTGTCNTCTCTTTTGAGCAAATCTTTGTATATAGTGTGAGAAGGGGGCAGCTTTATTTTTTGCATGTGAATATCTAATACTCCCAGCACTGTTAGATGAGTTTTCAAACCTTTTTAAAGTTTATTTTTCATGTTTATAGGTCCATAAGTAGAAATCATAATTCAATTGTTTTCTGTCATTCTTCGATAAGTATACTTAAGGCTGTAGTTTCCTTCTGTGTGGGTGCCTAGGCCCATCCTGCAGATTTAGTTTGCTATTAGTGCCCATTTTTGGCCTCCTTTCTATTTTTGATGTCTATTTTTACTGCATTTAGTTAGTGAATGTGGCCTGGATTGTCATTAAACTTAATTTTATCAAAGGACAATTCTATTGTAGTCACTACAGAGCCCCTCTTCCAACCTCATAGATTTGTTATGCCTGTTTATTATATCCCACAGGGTCATACTCTTGGCATGTACTAAATAAATTTGGTGGAAAGACATATGGAAACTGGGTGTGGTGATGCTGAGCTGTGATCCCAGGACACAAGAGGCTGAGGCAAGCAGATAGAGATTGAGTTCAGGGCCAGCATGGACTGTATACTTAGATCCTGCCTTACAATAACAAACCAANACAGAAGAATATGGTCACTAATTAAATCCTGGCATGATGGTGCATGTCTGTATCCCAGCACATAGAAGNCAGAGGCTGGGGGGTGAGTTTGAGACTAACTTGTTCTATATAGAGAACTCCCAGCTATCTAGAGCTACATAGCAAGACCCAATATCACAAACTACCCTCCCACCCCCAGAAGTCATGTTCATAGAAAGCAGTTAGCAGATCCACACCTGGAAGGTTCTAAGGTGGTTAGTGTGATGGCAGTAACACTAAGCCTGCCTCTGTACCAGACTCACTCATGGTCTACATCCCCCCCCTCCCCCAGTCATTATACCTGCAGCATGGGGCATAGACTCTCCGTTCTTCCTTGTACAGGAGAGAGAGTAGAGGTGTTGCCCAGTGAAGCTGTTTGCCCCATTAGTCACATGAGAAAGAGGCAGAGAGGCTTTTGCACTTGTTTGGCCCCAGTTCCCACTGTAGGAACCAGCCTGCACTCCTGCCTCCAAAGTGGTCNTTGTGTTTATTTGGTCTGATGGCTAAACGTTTGTTCAGAGAGAAACCCTTTGGCCTTCTCTNACACCTTGTTAAATTGTTGATAGGAAGACATGTCTTCACCTCATTGTTCCTTTGAACTGAAGACCCTAACTGCTCCCTGGGTCTAGAACTCAGGTAGTAATGACTGAAGAGCACACTGGTTCTTATTTTGTGTATGTGACCAGTGGGATTTCAAAAGACACCCTGTGAAGTATCTTTGCTTATTTTTGCTGGAGACCACTTGATCTATGCGAGTCTGGATTTGAAAAATTGAGGGTGTACTCTCTNATAAAACTTGAGCAGATTCCCACTCTTGCCTCCCCTTGTGTTTCTCTTATACATAGAGAAGCCTGGTCTTGGGCTAATTGAAAATCATTTTCATTTTCTTCTTTTCTTCTCTCTCTCTCTTTTAAGAGAAAAGAACATGAAGTTGAATGGGTAGGGAGAAGGGGAGGATCTGGAAGGAGTTGGGGGAGGGGATAGAATATGAGAGTTTTTAAAAATAAAAAGTAAATTTAAAAAGAAAATGATTTGTTGCTACTAGGGACATTTCCCATCTGAACGAGGGCTGTTTTTCTCACCCCACTGAAGACTGAAAAGCTCCATCTGTGAATAGAAGTTGCATGGAAGTTCCTTCCTTATTTCATAAAGAGGATGGCTTTGTAGTTTTGTTTCCTTTGCTGCAGTTTCTGTACGGCTTCACTGCACTAGAGCCATTTAATTTGTACTGTACAACATTTTCTTGTGGAAAACTAATAAAATACAAATTCCAGTTTTCAGCATGAAATTGTGGCCAAAGGCTTTCGAAAAATTTTATGTGATACTTTTCCATCTGATGATGACAGNGAATAATGTCAGTACTTACACATATTATGTGCAAGGTTGATAAGGAAAACTACTCACTGAAGTATTGTTTCCCTCAAAACAAAGANGTAAACTGATNCTTTGCATTCAGCTTCTAAGACCTCATCTGCCAATGGAGTAGGCAGGAATATGGAATGAGGATTTTTTTAAAACAGAGTATCTAACTTTTTCTGACAACTAGAGTGATGCCCNGGCCCAGGGCTCTGCATTTAGCTAATTGGAGTCATATACCCATTTTATATGACCTCCCCCATAGTAAAGGGTGTGTGTTTTGTACTAGGCTTAGTGATCTAGGCACTTGGGAGGCAGGTGGATCTCTGTGAATTGAAGGCCAGCATGTTCTACATAGTGAGTTTCAGGCCAGCCAGAGCTAAGTAGTTAGACCCTGTCTCAAAAAACAAACAAACAGTTGATTAGAGATGCTTTATAGGGAAAGTGTTGTAGTAAAAAGTAACAGCAGATGACATACGGTAACCCTTTTTTTCTGTCTGCATGGGCTGTAGACACTTTACTTGCCTGTTTTCACATGTTTAAAAAACTATAATAGAAACAGTGATAAAGATGATACCTGATATTGACCTCTGGCCTCACATGAACACACACATGTGAACACATACATTCATATCACAATGACTACTATCATGTGGGAATAATACACAAAAAGTTTCTACCACAGTTCACCAATATGCAAAAGCATAATGAGTAGAGATGGGCTTGGCACACAGAGCCTGATTCCAATGTTGAGTCTTCTAGCCATAGGTGACCCCAGGAAGAGGAGCATTAGAAATGCTGTCTTGCCACTCCTGGGTTGTTCAAGGAACAAAAGATCACATTTCCAGGAATACAGTGACAGGTCCCTAACTAGTAAGTGAGAAGAAGCATGCTTTGTTTTCCTTATCTGCTCTGACATCTTGCTGATCCTGCATCCCAGGCAAAGTTCTGTCCCCAGTTATCTGACCAGGCTGCCCTGTCTGTTTTTCTCATGCCCATCTTTCAAATACTTGGCTATCTTTTGGCATTCGTCCTCTCTGTCCATTTTTTTTTTTCCTCATTATTCTTCATTTCAAAGTTTTAGATTCCCTTGTCTCCTGCCCATACTTTAGTATTTATTTATGTTTTGGTTTTTCAAGACAGGGTTTCTCTGTATTCTGGGATTAAAGGTGCGCCACTGCTCTAGTATTTAACTCTTGACAGTTCCTTACACGTGACTCTGGAGCTATGGGATTGCGGTGGTGGGTGATTCCTTCTTTTGTAGTCAAAGGCATACTCGGTGGTGCTATCAGTGTTTTCCTCAGCTGCCAATAGAAAATATTTACTCTCTGGAGTTNTAAGTTTCTAAGCACTGTTTCCCACTCACCGAGCTGGGATGAGGATGCTGAACTAGAAATAGGCCTGAGATCAAACCCCTGAGTCTGAGGGGTAGGGCAATGACTAGTAAGGTGCTTGTTTCACAGGCATGAGGACCTGAGATCCCAGCTCTCTTCCAAAAGCCAGGTGCAGCAGTATGGGCCTTTAATCCTAGTGCTGGGGATGCAGAGATGAAGGCATCCCAAGGGGCTAGCTGGCCAGTTAGTCCAGATGAACTGGTGAACTTCAGGTTCAAGGGTAGACCCTGCCTCAAATATTAAGCTACAGAAATTATTAAAGATGTACTCTTGACACACACACACACACACACACACACACACACAAACACACACTAAAGAAAAGAAAAAGTAAGTTTGAATACAAGATGATAAAGCCCAAAGAACTTGATTCTCAATGGGATTCTACCTTTAATTTTTTCGAGTCAGCTGCTTTAAAGGGGAATCCTTCAAATTCTCATTCTTGACTTCTCCATCATCTTTAACTCCAAGACACAATTATTTCAAATATAAGAATTATTTCTGTGAAATTCCTTTAAAAGTTAGGAGAAAGGCCAAGGGGACTTGGGAGGCATTTGTCCCTGTTCTTGAGAGTCACCCACCTTTCCTTACCATACCCCCAAGCCCTCACCCATCTGTCCACTCAGCTGCCAGTCCTTAGCAAATGGGGCAACCCGATTTCCCGCCTTTCCTTGGCCAAGGGCTCCCTAGGACCAATCGGGTGATGGGGACTTGACATGTCCTGGTAGGGGAGCTAGCTGGGTCCCGCCCCCTCCCGCCCCCTTCACAGGTGCAGCCCTAATCCCCCCTGGCCTAGATATCCGGCAGCCTCTAAGAACCCGGGCTCTGTGATGTAATGCGCTTTTTTCACACTCCCGGCTTAAATACAGATGGAAATTGTTGTCATGTGTTAGAAATGTCGCCAGTGATATAAAAGGCGCAAGCTTGAGCATCTTCTCTCCCTTCTCGCACATCAGCTGCTCCTTCATCCAGAGCCTGTGCCCTGGAAAACCCACTCGGTGGTCAGGTGGCCGAGGAGCCCCCAGATAGCTTAGGAAAGGGTTCAGATCCCACTCCCCACCCCCGCCTCTCCTTACAGCCGCTGCGGAGCCGAGGACCAGCGTGGTGGGAGGCTCTCTCAGGCGCACAAAAGGAAGGATTAATCTTGGCGATTGGCTGGGCTTTTGCAGGCAAGTACAAGTCCACGATCTCCTCCTGGCCGTCCCCTGCCCACCTCTGGATTCGAACGCTCGTCCACTGGAGGAAGGCTGGGATCAGGCAGGCGGCGACGAGGGCGCCTGCCCCCGGAGGTTTGCGCTTGGGTTGTGGGAACATCCATGGAGGTGAAGATGCCATGTGTGGTGTGTGGACCAGGGAGGAGGGGAGACTGTGGGCCAGCTTGGGAGGGCCAGATGGCCGAGGCTGCGTTTTAATTCAACGGGCAGGCAGGCCCCGTTTGGCTGGGCAGGGTGGGAGGAGAAGCAGGGAAGGAAAAAAATCAGAGGTCAGTGGGTAGGGAGAGGCTGGGCTCCAGAGCAGATGCCTGGTGAACAATGGGGCTTTTGAAGGGGATGCTGGAGGAAGTGTGGCGTGCGCTTTGTATTGCCTCCTCCGCATTGCAGGTTGGAATCGGGCAGCTAAATTTTAATGAAGTGCATTCCAAAGTGTGCTAGTCAGCCCGGGCTTGGGGAGCCAGAGCGAGGGGCGGCC
>LZPO01117127.1:101687-133025 GCA_001675575.1 Neotoma lepida
GTTCCTGATGGATGGTAAAGGGGAGATGAAAGCCTGCTCAGTGTGGAGGGCAGGGGCAGGGGAAGGGGAGGGGGAAGCCTTAGGCCCCCGTGCATATTAATAGGCTCCAGCAGGTGTTGGTAAATGCATGCTGCAGCATTGTTCCGGCGCCCAGGCTGGAGTAGGCGGGGAGAAGGAGAGCTGCTTCTCCTGGAGGTAGTAGGCAAATGCCTTTGGACTTTGGAAGAGCTTTGCAAGCTCTCAAGAAAATAAAGGAGGAAAGGACCACCATCCTCTCTCTCCTCTCCCCCAGTTCTAAAAGAAGGAATGTACATGCAGACGTTTTTTTAAGTTTGCTTCCTGGAAATTAACATGTGTTTGTGAGAGCTCTGTCTTATCTAGGTAAGGTATGCTTGTCTGTGGGCATCAGGAAATAGAGGAATCCTGAGTCTGGCTTGTGAGTGCTTGGGACCTGAAAGGCTGTTCTCCCTAGCTGGTTCTTAATGGGCCAATCATGGAAGGCTGGGATCTTTATTTTTTAAAGAGGCAGGAGGGTGTACCTTCCCCTTCTCAAACCCGAATCTGCCTGACCTGAGTACCAAGGGGGCAGTGAAGTGTGCAAGGAAGCTGTCTCAACCACAGAGTTGGCCTTCCACACAAAGGGAGTGGATTTGTGTCTGGACTAAATGGTTTGAGGGTGTGTGTTGTTTATTTGTAAGGATTAGGAATAGGCCCCTTTCTCTTTCCAAGAGTTGACTATGCCTACAGCCCTATCCATTGAGAATCATTTAGGAGGCTTTTTAGTTGGGACTGTGCACTGGTCAAATAACCCTTGCTGGTTTTGTTGTTTGCTTGCATGCTTGTTTTTACTACTCTTGACTAGAACCTATTCAGTGTTTTCAAAGGTTCAGACATATTCATTGGAGGTTCAGATGAAAACCGAAAGTGTTTGCAGAGGAAGGGGTGTGTGACTTTTATGTTGAAAATATTTGACTGTGGTTTTATATATAACTATGCACATTTTAACATAGACTAACTTGCCTTTTGGGGTTCTGGGAAAAATTATTTTGTTGAGAAAAGCTTACATTTTATCATCTATAAGGCTAGTGCCTTCTGAAAACTGGTATTTTACCATAACTTTGGAATCCTGCATCGATCAGATATATGTTCAGATTCTTTTCATGATTGAACTTACACAGTACCTGGTCCATAAGGCCTAGCTCACCACTTGCCTGTGAATTTTAGTGCTGTTAAAAGCTTGAGCAGATTAATGGAATCAACACTGCCTTGATTCCTCCATTTCTCAGCTGAGCAAACAGAAACAGCCTGCCTTTGCCCCGGCCGCTTTTCTGCTTGGGGCTTTGGGGAAGAGGATCGGGCCTATCTCTGTCCCCCCACTCCCACTGTACTCAACCCCACCAAGTTAAATGTTGGAGCATTCCTGCTTTGCTTCTCTCCGTAGTTTCTCAGGCTCCAGATTTCAAGTTGTGTTTCTATGGCAATGCCTTGAAGAAAATGTTTGGTATTGTTTCTAGCTCTCCTGTGTTTTTACTACAGAGGTGGACTTGACCTGTTATTTTATTTTTGTTTTTTTCACTGAACTTAGACTTGAGGTTTACCTGCTGATCCTTGCTGAGCAGAAAGCAGGGGCAATTGTGTTTGTTACTGAACTTTTCCCAAGAAGACTAGCGCTTCCATGTGTGACCCAGGGTGTGTCCCAGTGGAGCAACCATCCACTGGGTTTATTCCACACTGAGACTGTTTCTGTGATACACAGCTATAGATGGACCATTCTGACACATAAGATAACAGTCATTGGTACCAAAGATGTCGTGGCTTTAGCTGGTGTGCATCAAGAACATTTCCCAGTAGTGGATTCTACAGGAAGTGGTCATGTGGATGGAAGTAGAAGAGAGAATAAAGAAGAGGGAAAGAATAAAACCTTTGCATTTACAAAGACGTCAAACTGATTGATTAGTACTAGTTACTAAAATGAATAAACAAACAAATAATAAATAAAAAGTTGTCATTTCTCTTTGCCCCTAGGCAGTGTCTTTAAAGCAGTTAAGGTAACAGCAACTGAGATGGCCCATTTCATGGTATGTATGAACCACTAAGTATGTAGTTCAATGTGTTCCTCTCATTTTGGCTTATTAGCCTTTCCATAGGGAATAGAATGTGTGGTAACTTAGACTTAAATGTAAAAGAGTTTTTCACATTAATAATGACTATTATAGAGATGCAAATATCAGAAAAAGCAGAATCAAAGACAACTCTCCATTCAAGAATTTTTTTTTTCTTTGCATTTGTATTTTTCTGACAAAATCCAATTCATTTGGTAACTATTATTCTCCCAGAATGTTTATTTTCTCCTTTAAAAAAATGTTTCTTATGTTGATAATCAGACCCCAAATATTTGAATGTAAGCACATCCCTCGAAGTCATACTGACACCCTCTGGCACCAGACAAGCTGTCATAGCATTTTTGAGAAGTCTGGTGGAAAGAAAAGGCAGCAGTGGCAGCCATTGATTTGGGAACTCTGCAGATGCCCGTGTGACAGACAGCAGCAGGTTGTCTCTTGTTGGCTTTCCATCTTCTGCAGTGGTAGAGACACTTGCTCCCAAGATCTTGTTCTGGATCTCCAGGTCTTCTAGAGAAGTTTCTGCCATTGTTGGCCCCCAGCACATCTACATGACTTGTCAGAGGTGCTCACACTGGGGGATTATGGCTGAGTTAGCAGTACCTCCCAAGCACTGCAGTGTGTTGTTTCTCTCTGGTCTCATACTCATTAAAATGACTCTTCTCCCATTTGTCCCCAGAGTCTAGTGAGCTGACGACTGAATGCCATGTGGATACTCAGTTTGGTTTGGTGTATTCCCCTTATACTCATCTTGGGCTCTGGCTGCTCATTTTGATTCTTTCTTCCAAGGAGACTGGCATCTTTGAAGTTTCAACAGATGTCAGATTGAGGCATAAAATCAATGGGGAAATGTTGTTTGACATTTGCTATGATGTTTGAAAGAGTCCAAACATGAGAGTAAAGAGAGACCCCAGGCTTGAAAATGACCCACTAGACTCAAACCTCTTCGATATTTACGGTTATTTGACCCGAAAGGAAAAGAAAAAAAAATCCCCAGGCATAGACTTCTCTTCTTTGTGATATACACCCTTGTTTGTGGAGCTTTTTTTTTTGCCATTTTCCTTTCTGGATCCCAGTTCTAGGTGCTGTGTCTAGTACATAATACATATTGAGTAAATACTTGAGTGAGTGGATATACCAGGAACCCTGGGCAGTCATTTTGAAGTTTGATCTGAGTGTTAGAGTGCTGTTGCTTTTGCCGATACATGAAAAATCATTTCAAAAATAGGGAAAGGAGAGGCAGGTCCCCTGCATTTAAAGATGCATGTTCTCTTCTGCAAGCTAGATAGTTGGTCCCATATTCTATAGAAAATAAAGCACTTAGGTTTCTGCTCACTGTTTAATTGATCTTCAGGGTGATACTGAATTATTGCATGGGGTGTATTTCTGTTCCATAGTAAAGATTAGATCCATGTGAATCTACAGATTTGACAACAGCTATATGAAATAACTTGCTGAAAAGCAGTAAGTGCCATAATTTTCTAATTAATTGTGGAGCAATGCCAAAGGGTGTTGATTTAAAAACACTAAGTATAGATAGGGCCTGAAAGGGAAGCTAGTCTGCAAACATTTAGCTCTTTTTAATGCTGCTTAGCACCTGGGTTTCTGAAAGCCTTTGCTACTTCTCCTTATGGTTTCTTGGACCCTTAGGTCATTATTGACCTTTCTATCTAGTGGTGATGCTACCCTCGAAGGTAGCACACATGTGCGTGCCTACTCTGTGCCTTTAGATATTGAGGGCTGTAGCACAGTGAGCAAAGCAGACCAGATGTCACTTCTGAAGCTTGAATTAGAACCCATGCTGATTTAGTCCAGCCAAGGTAGGGAAAGAAGACTAAGGTAGAAATAATTACTGAAAAGGAAATACTTTGTGAAGTTTCTTCCTAAAAACTATTGTGGTGGTCACAACAAAAGTTAACTTGTTTACAAATAAGGTCAGTCACAAAGATAATTTCAGCTGACCTCAGTGTCATACCTCAAAAGGAGTGTGTATGTGTGTGTGTGTGTGTGTGCGTGTGTGTGCGCGCGTGTGCATGCTCTCAATTTTCTACATTAATATATGCATATGCAGCTTTTCCTGTTGAATCGGTGCCACTTCTTTCTACCTGAAATTGACATCTCAAAGTATCCTTGGCAAAATTTTGGTAGCAAATGCCCCATGTGTAGGACAGAGTGCTATATAATTTTAATTTAATGCTTTTAATTTTCATTTTGATGCTGGAACTTTGGGTTAGCTCTCGTTTCCCTCCCATATTGATAGACAGTGACTAGCCCAGCACACGAGTTTCGCTTGGCTTTTCTTGTTATCATCAATCACATCTGGGCAGCTTTCCATGTCAGAACACGTTTGCCTACTTCCTGCTTTCTAGTCATTATTGAAATCTGTGTTTTTAGGCTGCTTCATGCTTGAGCTGGCTCATTTAGTCATAAGATAGATTTAAAAGTTNGGCAAATACTTTTTGCAACGTTTCTATTCTGAGAACCATTGGGATGCTCGGGATTTACGATCAAGCTCAAGGATGAAGGTCCAGCGTGGGGTCTGTGTTACAGTCAGGGAGTTTGGCAATAGTCAGTTATTTAGTGTGCAAAATGGTGCAGGTGTGAGCGGGGNAGGAGCAGAGGAGAGGAAGAAGGCCAGGAACATGGGGATTGGGTGTGTTGCAGTTTTGAATAGGGTCTTTAAGGTGTCAGGTTAGACCCCACAGGGAAGGAAACAAAAGTTGACAGAGGGAGAGAAGGAACTATGTCTGGGTGATGGACAGTCCAGTACAGACACTACAGCAGAAGTGCTAACTGCACTTTCAGAGAAATAGCAAGAAGATGAGAATGGCTGGAGTAGAGAAGATAGGGAGAACTGTGGAAAGTGGCATTTCAGAGCACAACCACACTACTCATTATGAATAGTAGCCATTGCAGGGTCCTGACTAGAGTGCAGACCTGATCTTGGTGGTGGGAAGCCTCCCTGTAGGCAGTGTGCTGAGTTGTCTGGAGGAGTGGAAGCAGGGAGCACAACTAGGAAGCTGTCACTGTCTTCTACTCAGAGCAGAGGTGTGCCGGAGGAAGGCATGGCTGCATTTGGTGAGAGTAAGAAGGGATGAAGAGTGATTCTGAGTATATTTTTTTTATTTTTGGTTTTTCCAGACAAAATTTCTCTGTGTCATCTTGGGTGTCCTGGAACTCACTGTGTAGACTAGACTGGCCTTGAACTTGAACTTGGAGATCCCCATGCCTCTGCCTCTCTAGTGCTGGGATTAAAGGTGTGTGCCACCACCACCCAGCTTTATTCTTTATTTTTTAACTGTAGNTGTTTGGATTTGATGATTTGTTTGGTTTTGCTTTTTAGCTTGAACATATGAGCGAAGCCTAGAAGGTATCATCAACTTACGGTTTAGGTCAGGAGTTCAGGTAGGACTTAGTGAATGAGAGNNATCTTATTAGACATGAAATGGGTTCTCAGGAGTTTATGATCTGGAATTTATGGAAACCTCCAGTATGCCATGAGTTAGGCTATCATTAGCTAGGTTAGTCCTATGACAACATTGTTAGAGCCNTAGCTTTGTACCTACTTGCANCTTTCTGGAGGTTCAGCTCTTGAGGTGTCTGCCATCACAGAGTGAAACAGGTGTGTATTTTCTGTGCATGCATACGTTTATATGTGTGTTCATGTGTGTGAGGGTGCATGTGTTCAGGTCCACAGGCATGCATGTGAAGGTGTATGTGGAAGCCAGTGTCATCCTAGGAATCCTGTCCACCTCCTTGGAGACNGGGTTTTTCATTGGCCTGAAACTTACCAGTTAGGGTAGACCGACTGGCCAGTGAGCTCCAGGNATCTNCCTGTCTCTACCTGTCCAGCANTAAGATTACAAGCCTGTNTNACGCACCTGGCATTTTTTCTGTGGGTTCTGTAGCTCCAACTCAGGTCTTGGTGCTTGCAAAGAGAGCATTTTCTAAATGAGCCATTCCTCTAGCCTTAGAAAATGTGTGTCTTAGGAATAGAAATACCTCTACAAAGGAATTTCATAATGCACATTCTTGTCAGTGTGTGCAAGTTTTCATTTTCTTTCAACTTCCTTCAAACTGAATATAATCAATCTTTGAAAGTTGTATAGGTTGATAGAAGAAATGCTGTGTATAAATATGGTCTACATATATAAATATTCATAATAAATACAGTCTTTACTCAGACCTCTCATGCCCTCAGCCTCAGATGTTCTGTCCAGGTCCTGGAAGCTGTAAGAATTTGCTCCCCTCTGTGAAAGTTTGCCTACCATGGGCACAGTGGTAGCATAGGCCATATTTAGCAGGACAAACTAATTGCCTGAGGACTTAGCTTTCTGCAGGAGGATGTAACATACTCAGCATTGTTCAAGCAGCTAATTAAAGACTAATGGGGAGACAGCCAAGCAGCAGTTTTAAAGTACATCTCCTGTAAAAGGGGAAATTTTCAATTATGCCATGCTCTCATCCTCAGAAAGAACAGTGCATTCCGACATGTGGACAAGTTTTAGTAGCTGGTGCTAAATTAAAATAGTTGGCACAAAAGTGCCCAGTGAATTCAGCTTTCTTTAAAAAATTCTACAAGGTTGATTGAGGACTTTTTCCTTAATTAATGAAACAAGTACTTAATATGTCTCAGCTATGAGGAAGATAGTAAACTAGGGCCTGGGAGACAGAGTGACACGAAGTGCTGTCTCTTATACACATCTAGATGTGTATAAGAGACAGATTTTGTGGGGACAGTGAGTACAGTTGATGTGCTGGAATTCAGGTCAAGGATGGTTTTGTGGCACAGGAAGCTCTGCTGATGGCTTTGAAAGGCAGAGAAAGGACACCTGGAGAGTCCAGAGTGAAGACCTAGTCGTGTGCACATCTTGAAGAGAGGCTGGTATTTCTGCAAAGTCACTCATTGTGGAGTGTGCAGTTTATGAGTTGTGAAGGTCTGTTACAGTAGGGACTTAGTGACACTCCTATGTCCTGCCAGGACTTCAGTCTTAGAACTTATCTTGAGGGCCTTGGGAATCTTGGGGGAATTTAAACAGAAGGAATTGCTTGCTTGCATTTTCTGAAAATGACTCTGGCAGCCACCTAAGGTAGAGGCCATCTAACTGATCCTCTGGCCAAATGTGATCGATCCATTGCTTGCTTCTTCTCACAAATAAATTTTTTGTTGTTGTTGTTGTTGTTGCTTTTTGTTGTTGTTATTTTTGGATATAGTCTTCATTTAGGACATGGGCTTTTTTTTCTCCTGCTTTTGTGCTGGTATAGTACCTGTAACATAGACTGTGTAGCCAGCCCGCCAACCCTGAACTNTTGAAGAAAGTTTGTTAACCCTTGATTTAAAGTTTGACGTTAATGCAGGGACATTTACAAGGAAGCTATGACTAATGAAAGCTGAACCCAATCACTTAGTTAAGTTTAAAGGACTTAGTAATGGAATGAGAAATACAAGGGAGAGGAGGAGTTGGAAATGACATATTAGTTCTAGGAAGAGTGACCAGGGAGATTGAAAGGTCACAAGGGACATTTAAGTGGAGATGCCCAGCGAAGTGGGAGGTGTTTGAGCCTGTGGCTGCCCTAATTGGGTATGGAAGATGGTTAAGTTGGAGTTTAGGCCTCGTTAGTGCATATAACCCCAAAAGTACCTCATTGTTTATCTTCTTTCTGCTTGTCTGCTCCAGAAATGAATCTGTCTTTGCCAGTTTCAATCTTGACTCAAATCTCAGCTTCACACACGTTAGGAAGCCATCCCTATATGTGGTATGTCAGTCAGATTTTCATTGCTGTAACAGAATAACTACCTAAAAACAGCATGCAGGTGAAATGGTTTCCTTTTTGCTCATGAGTTCAGAGGTTTCAGTCCATGGTCANCAACTGGCAAGTAGTGGTGAAGCAGAACATTGGATGAAAGGGTGTCGGGGAGGAAAGCAGCTTCCCTTGTAGCAGCCAGGAAACAGAGAGGAAGGGACCAGGGAAAACTAGATCTTTATCAAAGGCATGCCCCTGTGACCTACTTCAACCAGATTCTACCTCCTTCTTTCCCTTGCCTCCCAATAATGTCATATTAATACGTTGATTTATTAGAGCACTCATTATTTAAACACCCCCACAGATCTACCTCTGAACCTTGCACTGGACACAAAGCTTTCAACACACAAGCCTTCTGGTAACTTTCATACCTAAATCTTAATGTGGTACATTATATAATCTGATCCACCCCTGCTCCAAACCCTGCATAGAATCATGGGGAGCTCCTGACTATCTAGATGGCTCACTTTTCAAGCAAATATTTATTTCTCCACCTAGAATATTAGTCTAAGGCTAAATACAGTGTCTCATACATTTTTATGTGACTCTAGGATCTATCATACAACCAATTCAATGTATAAATATTTATTTTGTAGTTACAAAACATGATACTTGAAAGAAGACAAACATCTTTCTTCTAAAATCCTCCATTGATTTGTTCAACAAAAATTTGTCTAATACATTAGATATCAACGCAGGCAATCTGCTATATTCCTGCAGTACAGTGGTTAACAATTCTTGCCCTCACAGAACTTTCATTTTAATGGAAGGAGAAAGACAGTACATTATCCCCACCCTTTCTCAATTCCTAAGACTATAAAGCATAATATTGTAGAAAGATTGTATTTTAGTTCCATTCCATCATTTTTAGAGATAGGCCTTGGGTTGCCCATCTCACTTGTGTATGATCTGATCCACTCTGAAGGACATGGGGTGCAATATTTTAATGTGCACTTTCCATTCTCGGCACTGGTTGGTGCTGATTTTTTTTTTTTTTTTTTTTTTTTGGTGCTGATTTTGAAGACTGTATTTTTTCTCTTCTTCTGTTACTACATCCTTCTCAGACTTACTTTTAGTGCAGATGCTCTGCTTTAATGGGGTCAAATTTAGGGAAGAATGCTTCACCCTTAGTCCGTTCTCTTATCTCATATGACACGCTGCTATCTGTATTCTTGAAATGTGACATGGGAAGTTAAGGAACATGGAGTTTCTGGCAGTTTCCCATTTTCATCATTACATGAGCTGAAAGCATCAATTTTCATTTCATGCTTTGAATTGCTTGTAATAGGGGTTTTCAGTGAGGCTTTGGTAGGCAGATGAGCCAGAGCTCTGGGACCGTTCCGGAAAGAGAACGGCTCTGGAGCCCAAGGAGACCTACATGTGTCTGGAGAAGAGAATTCTAGATGTATTCCTCACCCAACCCTAAAGGACAGCTGGTCTTGCCATGCACTGAAGAAGCTAATTTTTCCTCATGAGTTTTCTTATGTTGTTATATGTGATGCAAAGACATGGGGTGAGGCCTGATTTATTTTCTGAGGACAGCATGAAAGTAACAACGTGCTGAGTACAGTGGTATCTTCCACATGTGATGATCTCAAAGGTCCCTAACCTTATAAAATAAAATCCCCCAGCAGTGGGTTAGGGATGGGGCTCCAAGGCAGTGGGTGCAGTTGTACTATACTTGAGGTTTGATTTTATTCGTGGGGAGGTTTCAGTTTCCTTTCTATAAAGATGCTTTCTCCGAGGCAGCTTTTGTGACTTACAAGATATATGGAAAACCTGTGTCTCCTACCCCAGACGCCTGTGTTGTGTTTGCATTTTCCAGAATGCAGAATGAAGGTGTTGAAATGAACTGTTGTGCTTGCCAACCAGCAAGAGGGTGTTAAAAAAAAAAGTCTGTTATGTTTCTTGCCAGTTTGAAAATATGTGTGTTCCAACATTTGTCATTAAGAAAACTTATGTTAGTCTGAGGTGGCTTTAATCTAGGTGAATTTTAAGTGTGTGCATTTGTGTGCGTGTGTGTGTGTGTGCGTGTGTGTGTGCGTGTGTGTATGTGCTCATGTACATACATGCCTGCTTCTAAGAAATGCTAGGTTTTTGTTGTTGTTGTTGTTGTTAAAAATTTCAATTTTTTGAAGCGAGTTTGCTTCACTTAAAAATTACTTACAACTGGGGATGTGGTACTGCATTTTGGCAGTCGCATACAGTCTTGGACCTGTCAGTTCATTCAAGGAAAACATTGAAGTCTCCCAAAGAATTTTTTCCTCACCATCCCTTTGTAGTCGGTATCCTTCTGTATCCTTCTGTCCCCAAATATCCATATCTGCTTTGTGTTACCAATATTTTTGACTTATCCCAAATGCCATATAAATGGAATCATTTAGTATTAAGCTTATGAATTCAGCTTCTTTTGCATAGCAAATGAGTTAAGACTCATCTCTGTTGTTGCTTGCTTTATTAGTTCTTTTGTATTGCTGTGTATTGTTCTATTTCATGAATGTACCACAGTACATTTGTCTGTTTACCTCTTGAAGGACTATTGAATTGCTTTGACTCAAGGGATTATGAATAATGTCATTAAGGAGGCTCCACAGAAAGCAAGAGAATAGGCTTAGAGTTCCTGGGCAAAGAAGCACATGAGTACTCAAGGGGTTTTTGTCAAATTGGCTTTTCACTTTGTTTGGATAAATACCTAGGCGTGAGATCTCTGGGTCACGTGGTAAGTCCATGGTTAATGCTAGGAGAAACTTACCCACTTCTGCAGTGGTGCAGCCTCACTGTGGTGGGCAGTGGTGCAGCCTCACTGTAGTGGGCAGTGTAAGACTCACAGTTGCTGTATGTCTTCTCTAGCATTTGAATTTTTTGTTTTTGAGACAGGGTCTCACTGTGTAGTCCTGGGTGGTCTAGAGCTCAATATGTTGACCAGACTGGCCTGGAACTCATAGAGATCTGCCTGTCTCTGCCACCTAAGTGCTGATATTAAAGTCATGCACAACCATGCCTGGCATTTCTCTAGTACTTGGTACAGGTTGAGCATCCTTCATTAATAATTCCAATGCTGGACCCTAATGAGTTTTTAGTGTCATGTGCACACTTAAAAAATTTTGTAATTTCGTTGCTTTTCAGAGTTTGGGTTTTCAGATGAGAGATGTGCACTGGGTAAAGGCTATACACATATTTCAAAATCCAAAGGACTGGGAACTCTGAAACAGTCTTGTCTCAAATATTTCAAATAAAAGGATCTCAAGCTATATTGTCAAGTTAAATATTTCCTTAATCTATTTAAAAATATTTATAGGTGTGTGTGAATGGTTTACAATGTTTATTCAGTGTGTGTGTGTGTGTGTGTGTGTGTGTGTGTGTGTGTGTGTGTGTGTGTGTGTGCAGGAACATACACAAAAGCTTCACAGTACATGTATTGGAGGACAGAGGACATGTAGGATTAGGTTCTCTCCTCTCACCATGGAGGTTCTGGGGTTAATCTTGGGTTGTTATGCTTGGCAAGGAGTGTCTTTACATTTCAAGCCATCCCGCCAGACTTTTTTCTTAGTCTTTCTAATACTGTGGTAGTAATTTGTCCTAATTCCAGATGCTAAACATGCCCACATGTTTTTTGCCACCTGTATGTCTTGTTTGGTGAGCTGTGTGTAGAAATTCTTTATCCATTTAAAAACTTGCCTTGTTTACAATCAAGAATTTTAAGGAAGTACACAAACTGTCAGTCAATCCTATTTATTAGTTTGTCTGATTTTTCTTTTCTTTCAAATATCAAGATGGAGTCTGGAAAGATGGCTCAGTGGTTATGAGTGCATACTGCTCTTCCAGAGGACCTAAGTTCGGTTCTCAGCCCCTATGTCAGGCAGGTCACAACAGCCTGTAACTCCAGCTTCAGAGTATCTGATACCTTCTTCTGGCCTCCATTGGCACCTGTATGTATGTGCAGACATCCACACAGACATCTATACTCACAAATAAATATAATATCAAGATGATTCTCCACTTCTTCATTTCCTTCCTTTATTTTGATGGGTTTTGTTTTTGTTTTTGTTTTTTGTTTGTTTTTGTTTTAAATATTTGCTAGGAGTTGGACCTACCTGGGCCTACTNTATCACCGACTATAAAAATGACCTTAGCCAACCATTTCACCTCTATGAGTCTCTTCCTTCATTTGGACGGTAGTCATGTATACTCACACAAACTTTATACTTACTGAGCAAGTCAGGGAGTAGTATTGATTTCTGTGAACTTCCTTTTAGCCTATCTGCCTTCCTTATAACAGATCTGTGAGATCCCTAACGGGAAGTCCTTGGTGGCCTTTGCTTACCACTGCAGCTCCAGGGTCTGGCCCCTAACTGGTATTTGAAAGGCATGAGTGAATTGTTGGGTGAATGAAGAACATAGGATGGTACTGCTGGTGGCTACTCAGCAGGACCATTGCAAGTGTGCCTTTTAGGCACTGAACTAAGTCTTGGGTATTTTTGTAACATTTCCATTTATTTTAGTGCACGGGTCATGGATACTTTTTAGTTAACAAATTCAGATTTAATTTTAGGGCGTCTAACAGCAAGACTTGGGAATGTGATGTGTTTGCACATGCTTTCTCTCTACCTAATGCTTTTCTAAAGGAAAAACCATAGCCTGCAACCCACCTGTAGGTTTCTCTTTGCTGGGTTATAGTATCTGCCAATAGTGTAATTATGGATAAATTGATGAGTTTTTAGCTGTGCTGAATGGCGCTTCTTGACCAGCTTTCCCAGGGTGTGGCCCGTTATTTCTTGGCTGTACTTAGGGAGAGTAGGTACTTGGTGGCTGGTTTAGCTTTCTTGCAGCAGCAGCAAGGCCACCAGGGTTCCTTATAACCTGACCTCATTTTTAAGAAATCGCTGACTTTGGCAGGGTCCTGTCAGAACCTCACCAACTCCAGTGTTGGCCTCCTGAAAAGCATTGTTTCAGCTGGTCTCAGCTGAGTCAGCTGTAAGGCAGAACTAGGTCACAATAGCTCATTCTGTAGGCTGAGCAATACTTCCAACCAACCAACCTTTTTCCCACTGGAAGGGAGAAAGTTAACTTTAAGCCAGCTTGCTTTCTTTCAAAAAGCATCTTTTGAGGCCCATGGGTAAGGGAGGGAGGGATAGGGACTGTCAAGGAGTTCCTGGGATGTGTTAATTATTATGTTAGGTTCTGTCTAGCTTTGAGCTTTGCACCACTGTTGCTGTGGAGAGCTCTCCAAATTGAACTGCCTTTCATGCTCTGGTGATCCACTTCACCTTTCAGAAGCCAGAAGAAGCTGTAATCTCACCTCCAAAAGGGAGAGACCTTTTTGTGGTCAAAGAGACTCTCAGGTGGTGGATTTATACCTATCCCGAACGCATCTTCACTTCCTCTCCTTAAAACCTTGCTGAGAACATCCTTCAGGAACTCAGTTCTACAGAAGCCTCATAATGCTAGAACATTGAGAGTAGCTCTAGGCCTGCAGGATGGTTTTTGAACTACCTGCTTCCTGTCGCCTGTGTTGCTAGTTAATTTTTTTNTTAAGTTTGTTTTTGGTATAGCTGTTGGAAAGCCTTATAGTCAACATACATTAGTGTGTCATTAGCAAGAAATACCACTGCTAAAAGGAAGCTTAATGAAGCAATTTCTCGTAGAGGTCAGAAAAACACAAATATTATTTGCAATACAACTCTATTATACAGAGCAGCCCATTACCATTGTCACATTACTTCATGTAGTAACCATATTCCAAGAAGTATCTGGGAGCTGAGACTAATGCTGTCCTAAATCAGGAGAAATTTCAAACTCCCTTCTGAGGTACTTAAAAAAGCATGTATCAGAGAACAGCAGTAGAGTCCGGAAAAGTAAGGTGCTAACATCTGTGCTCACACTGTCCAGGGTCAGTAAGTCTTAAGCCACATGTAACTGTTGGGGCATTTCAGATATGAGACTTCCGAATTGAGATCTGGTGACAGGGGAAGACAGGCTGCACATTGTAAAGATTCAGTGTCAGCAAATGAAAGGGAAATACCTCGCTGATCATTCTTAGACTGACTTGACATTACAGTAGTTTGAATATGTTGAGTTCGAATAAACTAGTTGTTCAGTTAGTTTTGGCTTGGACTCTTTCTTTTTGGTTTTTTGTTTGTTTGTTTTTTGGGACAGGGTTTTTCTGGCTGTCCTGAAACTCGCTTTGTAGACCAGGCTGGCCTCGAACTCACAGAGATCCACCTGCCTCTTTAATCCCGAATGCTGGGATTAAAGGCGTGCGCCACCACAGCCTAGTGATTCTTTCTTTTTTAATTATGTGTATGTGTGTGGGCATGTGCCTATGAGTGCAGAGCTGGAGTTACAGTCAGTTGCAAATGTGGGTGCTTGGAGCCAACCCCAAGTCCTCTGCAAGAGCTGTATATACTCTTAAACATGGAGCCATCTCTCCACCCCCTTGAATTATTTTTAATATTATCTTTGTGTTGTAAAATTATATATGGATCCATAGTATATCTCTATGAGAGAGAAGTATAATACTTTTGTGACATTTGCACTCATAATTTCAAAAATTCAAGAAGTCAAAGTCATAGCCTATGCTGGTCGGTGTTCACTTGCTGATTGAAGTGTGTCCTTCTATAGAAAAACTTGCATCCCTTGAAGCAACCATTTGAGTACTGACCATAAGAGGGTCTTGGGATTGGTAATAACTGTGTGCTTGCCATGGATATCTGTGCTCATGATGGCCTTGGTATGAGGTTCAAATGGGAGAAATGAGGTAACAAGGTCAGAATGCAAAGGGAAATCCCAGCAATTTCCTTGGNAAAGCTTATTCTCTGCAGAAGTTGTATTTGACCTGGATTTCATGCTCAGAATGCTCTGGCATTCTCCTCCATCAACCCTCAGAGCCTGTCTTTGATGTTACGTGCTGAATAGCAGTTCCAAGGGCTCTCACCTGCAGTAAGTACTTTTGTGGTGTGCTTACAGACACCCACGCCACTCAGTTCCCAAGAGCACTGAGGGAGCTTTCTGTGTATTGTTGCCCAATGGGATACTTGGGCCTGGCAGTTAGGAGGAGAAGAACTAACCCAGGCCTGAGCCTCTTCTCTGTACTTGCTGTGCCCTCCTCCCATCCTCAAATCGGCCACGTAGGCTCTTAAATGACCCAGACAAGACCTTTGTTCTTTGTCCACAGACAGCGTGCTCTGTTACTGAACAGTCTGTTATTGAGTATGTAGCTGTGTGGGGTGCACCTTCTAGGGTTAGAGGTAAAGCAGTAGAAAAGCCAAACTAACTCCTGCTAAGCTTGACTGAAGGAGCAGATCGTCTACTAGGGCCTCTTGTATTGTTTAAGGCACTCAATTGCAATGAATGGCCAACCTACAGAGAACTTGGAAGTTATAGAGGCCAAACCACTTATTTAGCAATCATCACTGTAATCTTGAATCCACAGGGGTGAAGGCTGTGTTGTGTACTGAGGTACTCACTGTGCACCTTCATGAATTCAGTGAATATTTCCTCAACAACTGCCGTCTTCTAGGTACTTTNTGATGTTCTCAACAAATAGAAAAATGAGAGAAAGTCTGTTGTTCTGTTGAGTTTGAAATTGATAAATAAACAAAAAGTGGGAGGAAAAGGCACTGTGCAACAAGAAAAGGCACTGAGGGTGTAGGTAGGAGATGAGGGGCAGTTGTCAACCAGGAAGGGGATCCAGGTGTATTGGAGGGAGTTTGTTTTCCTTCTGGGAATCAGGGTGTTGGTGACTTGTTCCCAGTTGAGTGAACAGTCAGTGCAATGTCCAGGAGGCAGAACTGTATGCCTGCCTTGTTTGATGGTCAATGAGGGAGGGCAGTGGGGCTGGGGCAGAGTGGGGCAAAGGGGAAGGAGGTGTTGGAAGATGATGAAGAGGTCATAGGGAAGGTCATCAATTGGGAACTTAGCCTTTTTTAACACAGGATTTTGAGTGCAGATCTTCTGTAGTCCAGCTTAGTTTGTGATCTATCTGAGAAAAGCGGTCTATGCAGGAGAATTCTAGATCACTGATGTGCACCTCTGTAAGCTTTAAGGAACATACATGACTTTCTAGGCATCATCCCTGGCATGATGCTGAGTCCTTGTATTGAGAGACTCCCTTGTGACTAGCACTTCAGACAACAACCAGGAGGCTCTGACCAGCAGACTGTAGAAAGGCAAGCTTAGATGATGAAGGCCAGCTTGCAGGTTCATACAGCTGTCAGATGTGGAGGAAGCCAGCAGATCTAGGTGTGATCTTAAGGTAAAGTTTGATGGACTATGTAGAAGAAAGGAAGGATGGCATGATTTTGCCCTCTATGGTAAAGAAGGGTGGAATAGTTCTAATCTACTGAGTTGGGGCAGATTGTAAAGCATTAAGTATGTAGAAGATATCTAGGCAGCATTGAAATGTATGCATTCATATTTAGAAATCCTCATGTGCTTTGTAACAGAAAAAGATGGAAAGAAAATGAGTGATGTTATAGGAGTCTCTTGTCCCTCTGTAGGATTCTGAGGTGCTTGATTATACCTTTTGTGCAGCGTGGTCTTAGCTCACTTTGTTATTTGTTAGAAAGATCTTTCTTTCTAGGTGGGCACACCACAGCGTTTAGTACAGCTGTAATGATTCTGTACCCTGCTTGACTTACGTAAGAAACATGACCTGTGGTAGGAAGACCTAGCTCATTAGGAGTCTTTTCTATTCCACCAAAGTTGAACTTCAGGAGGCAACTCTGCTGTTTAAACTTTGAGTCTCTTCCTCACTTCTGGTACTGTTAGCTGACAGTGCTCTCTAGGCAAAAGAGAACCTTAGAGAATGCTAACATCAAACCGGGAGAAATGCTAGTTGCAGGGGAACGAGATACAAATACTTTGTATAGTCGAGTCCCAAATTAAGTCTAGAATATATTCTGGAAAGAATATCTGAGAATAGTTATCAGTTGCTCTCTCTGTTGCTCAGATATGGGCTTTTGCTTCATTATAGGTACTTTTCTCCTTGTTTGGGGGAGTTTCATCAACAAACATTTCATTTAGTTAGTTATTTAGTTATTTACTTACTTACTTATTTGAAGAATTTACCCAATATTAGATTCAGACTTAGTCTTGGGATGGACTAGTACATGAGACAGAAAAAAAAAAAAAGGTTTTGCTTTGGGGGAGCTGATAGTCTTTTTGAGACAGGGTCTCACTATGTAACGTTGGCTGGCTTGGAACTTTCTATGTAGACCAGACTGACCCCAAATTCAGAGAGTTCCTGTCTCTGCCTCCTGAGTGCAGGGATTACAGGCTTGTGCCACCACTTCTGGTTGATAGTCATAAGAACATGTGTGACCATTACAGTTTATAATAAGAAAAATATACATTAATGACTAGAGAAAGAATATAAGTGACTTTGTCAAGTTTCACTAGCCATTACTTTTCCTACTTACAGTGCTGAGAGTGATATTCGGGGCCTTCCAAACACTCTGTTCCTAAATACACCCCATCCTTCTTTTCTTTTTAACTTAAAAAAAAATAGTTAAAACCTAATACTTTATTCCTGACGATTTTATATAATATATTATGATTGTAGTCAGCCCCTCTCCCAACTTCTCTGAGATCTACCCCCACCTCACTACCTTCCCAACTTGGTGTTCTCTCTCTGGCTTTGTGTCTGTTTTAAATACATTAAGTCAGTTTTGTGGCAGCCAACTAAGCCTGGGTGTGGTTCCTATCCTGGAATGCAGCCCTTATATCAGAGGTCACACCCTAAAGAAATTTGACTCTGCCTTTCCCAGTAGCTAAAAAATGCCAACAGCTCCTCCAACAGTTCCACATGTTGCAGTTTTGTTTGGCTTGAGCTTGTACAGGTTTTGTGCATGTTGTCATGTTGCTATGAGTTCTTATGTGCATCTGCCCGGCTGTATACATACAAAACAAAACTAACAAAACACTGTTTCCTTGGAATAAGCCACCATCTCTGTCCCTTAAAAGTCTTTCTTTCCCTCTTCCATTAAGATTTTTGATCCTTGAGGGGAAGGGCATGATATAGATGTCCTATTTAGGGCTAAGCACTCTGAAGTTTCTTGTTCTCTACACACCAATTAGTTGTAGTCTCTATTAATTGCTTTCTAAAGTAGGAAGAGTCCCTGGTGAGGATTGAGAGATACACTGATCTTTGGGTACAGCAATATGTCATTAGGAGTTGTTTTAGTGCTAGTAGGTTTTCTCCTAAGACCTGTGACCTATCTTGCCACAGATTCTTGACCTCATTAACAGTGCCAGGCATATGGAGTGGGCCTTGAATCCAATAAGAAAGTGGTTGGTTATCTTCGTAGTATGTGTGCCATTATTGCACCATTGGGCACATCTTGCCAGTTAGATTGTTGCTGTAGCTCACAGGGTGCACAGCTGGGTGAGAGTGATGATTACTTTTCTTTAGAAGTGGTGGATCATTACAAGGAAACAGCATGCCTAGCACCTCCCAGGACTGTGAAAGCCAGCTAGCCCTTTTTAATATGGATTTTTTTGTTGTTCTTTTGTTAAATTTTTAATGAAAATATTGCATCATTTCCCTTGCCTCATTGCTTTCATGCATCCCCATTTCCACTTCCTCTCAAATTCATGGCCTCTTTTTCTTTAATTATTATTNATAGTGTCTTAGTTAGGGTTACTATTTATTTCTGTGATGAAATACCATGACCAGAGTAACTTGGGGAAGAAAGGCTTTATTTGGCTTACACTTCCACATTGTAGTCATCTGAAGGAAGTCAGGATAGGAACTCAAAAAGGGGCCAGAACCTGGAGGCAGGAGCAGATTCAGAGGTCATGGAGGGATGCTGCTCATCATGACCTATTCAGCCTGCTTTCTTATAGAACCCAGGACTAGGAGCCCAGGGGATGGCACCACCCACAGTGGGCTGGGCCTGCCCCCATCAATCACTAATTAAGAAAGTNCCCTACAGGCTTGCCTATAGCCCTATCTTACTGAGGTATTATCTTTATTGAGGCTCTCTCCTCTCAGATGACTTTAGCTTTTGTCAAGTTGGTATAAAACTGTCCAGCACAGATATAAATGCAAATATATGCATAAGTACAACCTGCTGAGTCAATTTAGTATTACTTGTACCTGTATGTTTCTAGGGCTGACCACTGGCATTGGATAACCAATTAGGGGCCTCATCCCTGAGGAAGACAATTCTTCCTCTCCCGGCAGTCATTTATTGCCTGGAGTTCTTCATATAGGAGTGGATTCCCCCAAGAGCTTTTCCTTATCTGTGTTGGGATGTCAACTGGAGTTGGAATTGTTGGGGTTTGGTTTAGGCAGCCATGTTGTTAACCTCCATGTTTTATGAATCAAGGGTATGGTGTCTTCAGCAATAGAATCTTACCATCAAATTCTGGAAGGTAGCCAAAATCAATGATAATAACCTATAATGTTTGTAGGTCTCTGGGACTATTGGCCAACAACCTCACAAAGAAGTAACCCATTCCTGCATTGGGGTTTTTATGTGGTAATGTGTGGTTATAGGTTAATTGTGTGTGTGTGTGTGTGTGTGTGTGTGTGTCTTTTCCAAAAGAAATTTAGTTACTGCTCTCAGTATTTCCTCCTATCCCCTACCCCCTTAATCTCTTCTATTCCATTTTTCTCTTTTCCCTCTTTCTACCCTTATATTCTGTCTCCCCTTGTTTGAAAGAGTTCCCGCTCCTACGTGGCCCTTTACTAGTGTCCTAATCTGTATGGGCATCCCAAATGAAACACACATATCTAAAGCTTAAAAGTTTCTATTTCAGAGAAAACAGGTAGTTTGTCTTTCTCCATCTGAGTTCTCTCACTCAAGATGATGGTTTCCAGTTCACAATCCAGTAACCTGCAAATTTCATTTTCCCTAAATTGAATATTATTCCACTGTACAAGTGTACCATACTTTCATTATCTGTTCATCAGTTGTGGACTATNCGTCTAGGCTGTTTCCCTCCTCCTCTCCCTTCTCTAAGATGAGTAGCAGCTGCAGGCACTGTGCTGACCTGAGCTGTCAGAGTGTCTCCGTGTTACTCCGTGATGTAGTTGGAGATCCCATAACCATACCCCAAGCCATACCTTGGAAACATGGTGTTGTTTTCTTTTTTTTAGTGAGGTCTTTATGAATCATGCCTCATTCACTTTTCTCACTGGCTTTAATTTCTGAGACTCTAGTACTGAATGTTTTGATGNTCAGATCCTCTTAACATTTCAGCAGCAAGTTTGATGAGATGGTATCTGATAGCAGGTAAAGAGATCTGTCCCACTCACCACAGAAGGGAGCTGTACAAAGTTCACATTTGTGTCNGTCTTGGGCTCAATGGTCCAACCGCTGTGTGACAGAAGGTGCTGCGGAGGGTCCCACCCAATGTCTTCATAACTCAGTGCCATTGTGACAGTGGGTTTTATTAAGTTTCTGATACCTTGTCTCAAAAACACCTCCATTGACCTCATAGAATCTGATACTCTGATTATAGGACTCACACAGTAGTCGGGCTGGGCGGTACTTCCAGACTGTTCACCTTATGACCATTCACATTAGCCCAGTTGTCCATTACTGCCATGGGAGGTCCAGTGCCAAGTGTGTCTCCTGTTTTGTGGATTTCCAGAATGCAGCAGATTTAAGAGAGCTTGCAGGGGGCATTTGTCCTTATTGAAAAGCTCTTAGACCAGGGAGACGTCATTGTCACTTGTGACCAAGTTTCCATACAGGATTAATTGTGCTCAGTAGCACTTGACATCCAGCTCTTCCATTTCTGGTGCTGGATCAGTGTTGCAAGTGGGATTTGGAACCAGCAAAAAATGTTTCCTTATGTCTTCTTTATCGGGCATCTCATAGCTGGTTGAAAATCCCCTCCTCCTCCTGTGAGAATGCTGGTATGACGACTTTCTTCTAATTTTATCAAATACAGTATGTCCAGAAACAAAACAGAACCATGTTTCTGCATGTGCTTCCTGGCAGAAATGGTGCTACATCATCTCAGGATAAAACTGTGAATTTTTAAGAAGAAGCAACATGATGTGATTACTTAAGGGCAGCAAATGGGATGCGCAGCCTGGGTGCCAGAGTCTCTTTGGTCTCTGTGGCCTGAAGACATCACTAGTGATTTGTGAGAGCTGAGGTCCTAACTACAGGTGGAACCCTTCCTCAGCTTGCCGGGTTCTGGGTAGAGAGCCAAGGTGTGGTGGGCAATGTTGCATTCCCAAGAGAGTCATGTTGTCANGATATTTATTCATTCACATGACACAAGCCAAGTGTGTGCATGTGTGAGATTGAGACAGATACCCTGAGACAGGTGTGATACATCACTCACAAGAAGGAATGCAGAGAACAAAAACTGTGTGCCTGGGCCCAACTGCCTAAAGGCTGTACCAGGAGGAAGACTGAAATGGGAGACAAATCTCCTCACATCACTACCTCACTGAGCTGCGCTACCTCATCTACACTGTTGTTCCTTAAACATAAGCCAACTTCATCCTGGGGCTCACCTGCAGAAGCAGTGAGCTTTTCTTACATTGGAGAGCTTAAGCGAAGTAGACTATTGCATTTGGTGGAGAGTTTNAATAGGACACTTCTAAGACAGTTTTAGGTTTTTTGCAAATGGCGAATTGGGGTAAAGTAGGAGAAGCATACAACTTAAGAGCACTATTAGTAATCATTTTTAACACTTTAAGATAATGTTTTTAAAATTATTTTAAGAGGCTGGAGAGATGGCTTAGCGGTTTAAGTACTAACTGCTCTGCCAGAGGACCCTGGTTTAATTTCTGTCACTTCTATAACTCTTCACAGCATTCTGTAATTCCAGTTCCAGGGGCGCTAATGTCCCCTTCTGGTTTCTGTGACCACCAGGCACTCATGTGGTNCATAGACACACATGCAGGCAAACAAACAAAACATATATAAAAATTAAAATATAATATTTTAAGTAAAGATACATGAGAATTTTGCCTTTTTTTCCCCCTAGGATGTCTTTGAGTCTCAGCATGGCTCTGATACTGATCTTACCTTCATATAAAACTCACTTGTGATAATTTGAATGAAAATGGCCCTCATAAGCTTATATATTCAAATACTTGGTCTCCAGTTGGTAGAACTGTTTTGGAAGGATTAGGAAGTGTGCCCTTGTTGGAGGAGAGGTATCACTGGGTGGGGGTAGACTTTGAGGTTTCAAAAGCTCACACCATTCTCAGTGTTTTTCTCTGCCTCATGCTTGTGTGGATCAAGATGTGAGCTCTCAGATACTGCTCTACGACCATGCCTTGTAGACTGAAGTTTCTGGGTCCCGCCCAGAGAGCAGCTGTTTTTATAAAATAATCACTCAGAGGCTTAATATTAGTTACAAACTGTTTGGTTTATGGCTCAGGCTTATTGCTAGCTAGCTCTAACATCTTGAATTAACCCATTTCTATTAATCTATGTATGGCCACATGTCTCATGGCTTTACCTGTGTTCTACTACATCTTGCTCCCCGGCAGCTCACAGTGTCTCCTCTGACTCTGCTTTTTTTCTCCCTGTATCTCTCTTGGATTGTCCACCTGGTTATATCCTGTGTTGCCATAGGCCAAAATAGCTTTTTTATTAACCAGTAGTAGCAACACATATTCACAGAGTTCAGAAAGACCATCCCACAGCAATGCCTGTCACCTGCCATGTTCCTACTATGATGATCATGAACTAATCCTCTGAAAGTATAAGCCCTAGTAATATTTTATTCTATAAACTGCCTCAGTCATGGTGTCTCCTCAGAGGAGTTGAAAAGTAACTAAGACATAAGTTCTTCAAAGATTCCTTCCATTAATTGTGTGTGTGTGTGGGGGGGGGTATGTATATTGTATCAACCACTTTTACTTGAAATTTTGTTTTGTTTTGTTTTTCTCTTTGGTTCTGGTTTGGTTCTATCCTTGACTTCTGACCTTACAAATTATGATTGTAACTGACAGAAAGAACATCATGAATTCAGTTCTTACAGAAATAACATTGACTGTGTGTATGGATTGAATTCCCTTTTTGTATGTGTTGTAGTATTGTGAAAGGCCTTTTATAGATCCTTTTATTTAATAGATATTTATTAAACATTTATTGTATGCCAGCACTATTCTGAATGCTTGAGTTATATAAATTAAGCAAATCTTTGTTCTTAGAACATATATTTCAATGATAACTGTACATCATTTCTAGTCCTCATGACAACTCTTCAATATAGATATTGGCTCAACCATTTTTCAAGTGAGAAAAGAGATGCTCCAAGGATAATCCTGGCAGCAGATGGTGAGTGTGGTAATGTCTAGCATAGAAGAATGTTGAACGGATTCAGAAGAAGTCACGCTTATTACAACCCGAGTTTAGTCAATAGGAGGCTTCCTGGAATGTTTGAGTCCTACATTGGCTCTTAGAGGAAGCCGTTATTTAAATTCAAGGGCAGAAATATAATACTCATTTTCTTTGATTTGGAGCAAGGCAGCAGGATGACAGAGAAAGCCAGGTTAGGTGAAAACCAAGTGTTTACATACTGTAGTCAGCAGCATCCACTACACTTCTGGAATGGCACAGGTGNGCCTAACTCGAGTCTGTTAGAACTGTTAGTCCTTTATCCAGAGAAGAGAGCACAGTGATTTATCAGCAATATCTGCATGGGAATGACAGGATCACCATTCATTTTCATGCTAGTATGCCAGGTACATTGTAACACTGATGTGATTATGTTGATTATATTAGTACCCCAAACTGAATCTTTAGAAAAGCTCTCTTAGAATTGCTGGAGAGATTACTAATACATGTTGGCTTGATTGTTTGGAGACTTAGATAGGAGAAAGGAACAGAAAGTGGAAAAATTTAGGTTAAAATGTTGATCATGTATTTTGTACATCCAGTTGTGTAAAGCTTGTGTTTATTAATGCAGCAGACAATTAGAAAACAATTTAGCTTACATTAAAGACCTTTAAAACATTTCTTTATTGAGATAGACTGATGCCCCGGCCAGCGGGGTCTCAACAGGGGCGACCCACCTGAGGGAGAGAATGAAGGGACNGGAGACACAAAGGAAGACAGCAAGACAGGATTCTGATCAAGCTGCAAATTTTATTTTTCACACCGTGGTTTAAGTATCTTGCAAGGGAGAGGAGGGGGCAGGAAGGAGGGGTATGGAGGTTCAGTGGTTGGGGGAGCTGGCAGCAGAAGGCAGGATGTTGGCTGGGTGAGAAGGGGGCACTGGTCAGGGTCTACTGTCTGGTTGCTGTTTACCCAACCACACGTGTTCCCAGTATTCTATCTTGGGTACATCTAGTGTCTGGGCAAGCAAGGTGTTGCTTGTGCTAGAAAAGGTTGGTGGTTGTGTGACCNGCTTTTCTNGGAGACTCAGTAACTTTCCATGGTTCATCTCTGGCCCCTAACAGACTGATATACAATGTCTTGCATGTATTTAGTATGTGAAACAATTTGAAGCCATCACCAAGATTAAGAGCGAGCAAAAACCTAGGCTTTTCTGTATGCTTTTAGTCCTAACTGCTTGAAAAAGCTGAAGCAAGAGGATAACTAGTACTCAGGAGGTAAACTAAGCAATATAACAAGACAGGGAGACCAGGGGAAGGGCTAAGCCTTGTCCCTTTGTTTGTGTAAGTTGCCTTGTACCTATTTATAATCATTCTTATCTACTCTATACCTCCATTCCCACACAATGATACATGTTTTCTTTCTTCTTAACATTTNCTTTTTTGAGATTTATTTTTATTTTATGTGTTTTGACTGCATGTATGTCTGTGCAATGCCCTCAGAGGATAGAAGAAGGTGTTAGGTCCCTTGGAACTGTAGTTACAGGTGGTTGCTAGCCATCATGTGAGTGCTGGGAATTGAACTCTGGTCCTCTGGCAGAGCAGTCATGGCTCTTAACTGCTGAGCCATCTTTCCAGCCCCAATACACATTTTCTNTTGCTATGCTTTAGGTTGCTTTCTTAGAAATTTTATACAAATGAAGTCATGTAATATGTATTCTTTTTGTGAAGGAACCAAGTCTGGCTTAAATCAAAGCATAACAGTGAATTATGCTTTATTCACTGGCATAATTCTTTGAGATCCATTCATAGTGTAGCATGTAGCCTAGTTCACTGTTTAATTACCAAGTAGAATCATGATTCTTATATGGAGATACCATAATTTGCCTAGTTCTCTGCTGATGGACAGTTTTGTTATTTCTATTTTGAGGGCTATTATGGACATCTGCAAGTAAGTCTTAATATGGATTTGGGCTTTCATTTCTCTTCTGTTAGTATCTAGGGGTGGAATGGCTGGATATTACTTCATCTGAAAATTTTAAGCAATATACCAGCATTTCCAGAGTGCCTGTTTTATTTTACGTTCCCACCTGGCGGTATATGAGACTTCATTTTTCCCACATATTCAACAAGTGTCAACTTGGCCAATTTTTTTTCTTTTATTATTATTTTTAAGATTCTGTNTACCTGTGAGGGGATCTATACCCACACATAGGTGAGTGTTGGTGCCAGCAAACGCTAGAAGTGTCGGATCTTTGTTAGCAGGCGTTACAGGCAGTTGTAAGCTGTCTACTGTGGTTGCCGGGAACGCAGGTCCACTGCAAGAGCAGTGTGCACAGAGCAGTGTGCACTCTTAACCACTGAACTGTCTCTTCATCCCCTTGGCTAGTCTTTTTAACTTTAATCTTTTAATAGTGTGTAGTGGTATTTCATTATTGATGGCAGATGATGTTGAGTCTTTTCACGTGTCTTCTTTTTTGAAGTGCATATTGAAATGTTTTGCTTCTTTTATGCTGGGTATTTTCTTAATGCATTTCTAAAATTTTTTATGTATTCTCAGTAAAAGTCCTTTATCAAATATTTGCTTCACAAGTATTATTTCTCAGGCTGTGCCTTGTGGTTTCATNCTTTTATAGTACCTTTTAGAGAATAGAAGTTTGGATTTTGTTGCTATTCAAATTACCCCTTGTATCTATACGTAGGGATCATGCTTTTGGTATCATAGTTTATGTAACGGAGGGTCAGAAGGGTNTTCTCCCTTCTCTATCTATAAATTTTGTAGTTTGTGATTTTACTTTTATGTTTCCGATCCATTTGAATTTTTTGGGGGGTGTGGGGGTAGGGATGAGAAACAGAGTCTCCACTATGTACTCTGGTTGATCACTAGGTGAACCAGGCCAGCCATGAACTCACAGAGATGGGGCTTGCCTCTTCCTTTGCTTCCCCAGTGCTGGGATTAAAGGCGTGTACCACTATACCATTTATGTTCTTGTTGGGTTTTGTTTTGTCTTGTTTGTCTGATTCTAATAGAGAAGTTTAGTTGTTTCTCTACCATTTCTTGGAAATGTTTCATTTCTCCACTGGATTATATTGTATCCCTGTCTGCAAGAACAAGGCATATATGTGCGCGTGCATATTTGGATTGTCCATTCTGTTCCCAGAGTAGGTAGCATTGTCTTGGTAATTAGGAATTGATAAGTCTTGAAATTATATATAAACCTTCTCCATCTTCAAATTTATTTTGGTCATTTGTGATCTTCTGCAGTAAAATTCTACAAAAATTTTAGAACCACTGTTTCTAGTGCTACAAACATAAGGTGGAATTTTGGTTAGGACTGTATTGAATATCTAAACATAGAGAATTTACAGTTTAAAAAATATACCCATGGGGTTTGGGGTCTAGCTAAGTGGTACAGCTTACCTGACCTATGCAGGGCTCTTGGTTCCATCCCCCAACACTGCAGGATGGATACATTCTGCCCCCAAATAAGGTGAATCTTTAAAGGTTTTGTTTCTTCCTTTTAGTTTTTTTGTTTTAATATTTGTGTGGGGGTGGGGCATGTTTGCATCTGGGAGTGCTTGTGGAGGTCAAAGGTCAACTCTCCAGAGGCCATTCTTTCCTTTCACTATGTGGTCAGATTTAGTCTTCAATATTATGTATTTTTGTTGCTTCAATAAATGCTACTTTAGCATTTCAGTTCTGACTACAGATTGTAAGTGGATAGAAATACACATATTTTTGGACATCATTCTTGTGATCTGTAATATTACAGATTGAATCAGATTGTCTACATCGATCAGGGGTTAGAAACCTTTTTCTTCAAAGTCCTTTAGCAGGTATTTTCAGCTTGTGGGTTGGATAGTCTATGTTNTGGTGGCTTCTCTGCCTGCTGTAGGGAAAACAGTCTTGGTTAATACATAAGCAAATGGGGGTTGGGGAAATTCCCCACCAGACTTAGTCATGGAAATGTCTCCAGGATGCCAGCCTTGGCCACAGGTAACTGTGCCATCAGGGAAAAATGGGCAGGTTGCTCTGCCTTCTCCAATTTTACTTGTCTTTTTTTTTTTTTTTCCTTCCCTTTCTTTGCTGTGCTGTGCTGTCTAGGAGTTCCTGTAATGATGTCTTGGGTGAAAGAGAGGAAAGCAGTTCTGCACCTCACGTTTCTAATTGCAGGGGAAGCACTCCATCTCTGCACTAGGCGTGAGTGCTGGGCTAGGTCTCTTGTAAGTCCCCTTTCAGGTGGAGGAAGTTCTGAGCTAGTTATAGTTCACCAGAGTCATTTAGTTTCCCTTTCTTGCTTTTTTTTGTTCCATCAGTGCTGGAATTTCTCAAATGGTTTTTCCATGTTCATAGAGTAACTACATAGAATTTCTTTTTTAGCTTAGGAGTACAATAACCAGATTGATATGATAAGCTCCCTTTGTTTCTCTCGTTGTGCTGGAGATGAAACTCAGAGCCTAACTTATAAACCGAGAGATGCTGGGAATTTGGGAGACCAAGAGCATATTGAGAGGAATTGTTACTCTTCCTCTGGCTGTCCATTGCTGGGTTGTAGCATGGTCTCATTATTGCCAGATCTTCTCAGTTTTAAAGAGAAGTTGGAAATTTCATTTTTTTTCCTGTGACTTATCCTGTCTTGAAATTGTCAACTAAATTCTAAACCTGGGCCAGATATACATAATATAGAGCTTACACCATCTTTTAAAAAAAAGATTTATTTTTATTTTATGTGTCTGAGTGTTTGCCTGCATATGTATGTCTTCAAGTTTGTGTCTACTAAACCAGGAGGCTGGGAACTAAAGTTACAAGTGGTTACGAGCCACCATGTGGTACTGGAAACTGAACCCAGATTCCCTTTGCAAGAACAATGTGTATTCTTAACCCACTGAGCCTACCTTAATCATTAAGTGTGCATAATAGTTCACAGCATTAAGTACATTCACACAATTGTGCAACCAACCTTCGGTCAGATTTCTTTGCATCTTGCAAAACTAAAACTTTGTACCCAACCAACAACTTCTCCTTTCCCTCCCTTCAGTGACTGCAGACTGCCAGTTTCATTTGTCGTTATTAACTTGATGCCTGTGGAGATCTCATAGTCATGAGNTCATAGGGTATTTGCCTTTCTCTGCTGCTTTCAGTCACTTGGCCCATTGTCCTTTGGGCTTATTCATGTAACATGTGTCAGTATTTCCACCTGGAAATCCACAATTGAAATGTACAAACCAGATTTTGTTTATCTTTTTTTTTTTTAGCAATAAATACTAGTTTGATTAACAGCTAGTTTGTTGTTGTTTACTTGGGTTGTTTTTTTATTTACAGAATCACACTCTGTAGCCCCAGCTAGCCTGTAACTTGCTGTATAGACCAGGATTACTTCAAACTCACAGAGATCTTACTGCTTCTGCCTCCCAAGTGCTAGTATTAAAGGTTTGCAAAACCATACTTAGCTGGTAACTTGTTTTTTTAAAAAAAAAATACAATTTTAAGCATTATGCAAGCTAGCCAAAACATGACTCCCCCAACTGGATGTTGCACTGGTCTATATGGATAATAAAAGTGAACATAAGAATTATTTAATTCATTACTTGTTGTTAGAAAGTTATAGAGGTTGTTAGAAAGTATAGAGGATCAAGTACCCCACGGAGTCACACTAAAAGGGCCAAACTCTTTGTACCTGATGTGGTAGAAATTTATGGAGCATCATGAGGTTTGTGATTTGTGTGTGTGTGTGTGTGTGTGTGTGTGCATATAGCTGTTCCTTTAGATATGTGCATACATGTGTGCCTGTGTGTGTAGGCCTGAGTTGAACTTTGTGTATCATTCTTCAAGCACTGTCCACTTTGTTTTTAAAGACAGAATCTCTCATTGGCTTGTAACTTGCCGAGTAGACTAGGCTGGCTGTTCCCCGAGCCCCAGAGAGCCCCAGGGATCCAAGTCTCTTGCCTCCCAGCTGTAGGATTACAAGTGTGCCCTAGCACACTCAGCTGCTTTTTTGTTTTGTTGTTGTTGTTTTTAATTATTTTTCAGGTGTGAGTTCTGGGGATTAAACTTAGGGTCCCATGCTTGCACAGCAAGCACTTTCCTGACTNAGCCATGACCCCAGCCCTATCAGGATGTCTTCTGGATACTGAGCACTCATATTTAGTATTAGTCTGGCTTAAACCCAAAAGCAAACTTGGCAGTCATCATTCTCTCTTAGAATCTCTAACATACAGAACACCACCCAGGCCTTTGCCCAGAGCAGGCACTAAATGGCTATAGAATGGATACAGCTTCATCAATNCTGAGTTGTCTGTTCACTAATAGCTGAAACACTGATGTGGCTTTAGTCTATGATTTGGATTAGTCAAACTGAGCAGAGTATGGAGCACAGTACATTGAGTTAAGCTCCCTGCTTGTGTGCAGGGATAGATGGATACAGTCACAAGGGTTCTACTATGCACCTTGATTTGATTATGGCTAAGGGTTTCCCTCATAGCTCATAGCAAGGAGTCACCTGGAGTGTTTGGATAAATACATCAAAGGCTGACTCCTGAGTACAACCAGTAGGGGTGTGTGTGTGTGTGTGTGTGTGTGTGTGTGTGTGTGTGTGTGTGTGTGTGTGTGTGTGTGTGTATGTGTGTGTGTGTGTATGAATGTGTAGTCAAAAATTTTTGTTTTAGACGCTAGAAAGAATCAGAAATAAAAGAGAACCCAGAGGACAAGGTTGGGGATAGTCCCTGCCTCCCTGTTAGCAAGTACCCCACTCCCAGCCTTCCTCCTTGGCTGAGGAAAGAGTTGATGAAAAGCTGAGCTTCCATGCTTGCTTGGTCCTTTTCCTTCATGTTAATTGCCTCTGGCTGTGCCCTTTCTCTGGTAAACAGGTGCCCTTGGGACAGTGCCTTTGGAGTTTGTTTTGTGGATGTTGACGTGGATGCTGACTCTGGGNTTTATGTCCTGATGTCCCTTTGAAGGCAACATTTAACTGCTGAAGAGATTTGCTGGATTTGTGTTCGGCCTAAATTAAATGTAAATATAACACACCAGTGGGATATGTTGCAGCAGAGTGGAAAGACTCTTGGCCACCTCCTCATCTTCCTTTCTTCTTTAATTGGCTTCTTTGACCTGATGAAATCAGTGGGAGCGTGATTCTCTTTAGTGCTTTTTTGTAGCAGGACCTTTTCTGAGTTTTGTTTTGTTTTTGTTTGTTTGTTGATTGCTGTTTGATTTTGTGTGTTTGAGTTGTTTTGTTTTGTTTTATATTTTTAGATGTAGATGTTGTCTCTGTATCAGCGTGGCCTGCCTGGTTTTTGTGGGGCTGGATGGGCCATGTGGGGTGTTCCTATCTACATTTCCCAGATTCAAGACCCACTTGGAGGGAGCAGAGAAGAACCTCCAGTTTAAGCCTTGGGAATTCTCTTAAAGTGCAGGTTGAGGTACATCCAGGTAGAAACAGAGCCCATCCCAAGGTACACACCATGTCCCCAACACGCTGNAACTTGTAGACTTCTGTTGGGGACATTATGGGCAAGAAGCCTCAACAGTCACAAGTGTCCTAGACTTCTGGGGCTGTCTCTGAAGTCTTGACAGTGCTACTAATGGAAAATGGCCATGATGTGCTCTGAGTTGGCCATGGAAAATGCAAGTGTGAGTATAAGCATCTGACCCACAGTCCAAGTGAAGCAAGCAAAACCCCCATGACATGAGGGTGAACCTTGACCTCAGAGTTAATGCTGCCCCTTCAGTCAGAGCCACAAATGACTTTGAAGCCAGCTTCCCTATGTTATTACTGTGAAGTATGTACTGTTTGCCTTTGTACCACTCATATCTAANGTGACAATCGCAGAAGTTCCTTGTGTTCATTCTAGAAAGAATACACAAATCAGCAAAATAGAAGAAATAAAAATCACCCTGTCCCCGGCACTTAGTTACTGTTATTATTTTTAGGTTGCCTGCCTTCCTGTGTTTCTTCCTCTGTATGCAGATAGCATGTTCAGATGAGTGCCATGGACATCTATTTTAATGTAACTTGCTTTANGCACTACTTTTGAAAAACATACATGTGACGTTTTTCTCTTGACACAATATACCTGCCATATGATTGGTGAGGACTCTGTTCCCATCTCCTATGTGGCAGCTTCCACTCTCCTATTGTGTACCCTACTCAGGAC